>JANQBS010000111.1:0-122354 GCA_033085395.1 Xanthoparmelia taractica
TCTATAAATAGATTAAAAAGATATAATTTTTTAAAAAAAGTTAAAAAAAAGTTGAAAACGACTATATTCAACAGATATTACATCTTTTCGATCTATATGTATAGGCTTCATATAAGCAAATAGAGTGCGCCTTCTATAAAGCGCGGCACTCGAATTTATAAGTTATATTTTTAGCTCTATAGTATAATTAAAAAGCGTTCTTATATACTACGTCGTCGTAGAGTTAAATAGAATATATAATTAATATAACGCGAGTATATTTAGCACGATATCGAGATCTTCTTAGTCTATAACGTAGAATAATATATTATATTATTATTCTTAATCTTAGTGTTAGACCGAGTTATACGAGTGTCTATAGAGTTCTAGATACGTTATATAAGCTTCATATAAGCAAATAGAATACGCCTTCTATAAAGCGCGGCACTCGAACTTATAAATTATATTTTTGACTTTATAATACAATTGAAAAGCGTTCTTATAATAGTATCGCGCTTTAATTCGAGTTTAGCGAGTACTCTAGAGTATTCTCGACTATACTCGAACTAGAAACTTTGTAAGACTGTTAATTATTTTCGTGCGAAGCGTCGATTCGCAAAAGCGAGATCGTGAGTTTAATCTTAGCTTTAATTAAAACTTCTAGACGAGTTAATCTCGAGTTAAGAGAATTTAATATTATCTAACGAAGATAATCTCGAGAATTTAATTTCTAGAGCCCTAATAATTTCTTTAGAGAGCGTTTCGAAATTACTAAGATTAGAATTCTAGGATCGCCGCCCTACGAGAAGAAATCTAAGGTTACTAACGCTTAGGATTATCGAGAACGTCGTCTTAGAAGAGGGGATAATTATTAGACCGAGTCGTACGAGTGTCTATAGGGTCTCGAGTGCGTCGTATAAGCTTTATATAAGTAAATAGAGTGCGTCTTCTATAAAGCGTGACACTCGAATTTATAAGTTATATTTTTAGCTTTATAATACAATTGAAAAGCGCTTTCACACTTAGCTATCAACTATTTAATAGTTTAGCTAATAAGCATTATAATAATATATATCTTATTCGCTAAGCGCTTTCGTCTATAATAAAATAGCGATATATAATTAAAAATTTTATTAAATTACGAACTTTTACGTAATTAAATTAATATACGTCTTATAATCAAGTAAAGTAATAAGTTATTTTTAATTATTTTATAACTTAATTTATCTCTTTATAACGATAGAAGAAGTTATCTCTATTATTCGTTTTTTTTACTTCGCTTTAAAGACGCTTATAGAGTTAATTCGTTTTTTATTAATATCGTCGCGACGATAATAGTTAATTTATTCTTATCGAGATAATTTAATTTTAAATAATCTAATTTCTAATAATATTAATAAATATTAGATATTCTAAGATTATAATTAGCGATCTTAGTCTTACGTTTTTTATTCTCTTCTTAGATACGCGTAGACTTAGCGCTATTTTTCGAAGTCGTATTAGACTTTAAAATTTAAGCTTTTAAAGACTTATTTTTATTAAATTTCTCTAATTATTTTAAATCGAAATTATTATTACTAAGACGCGCGCGCTTTAAAATTATTTTCTATATAATTATTATAATAAAAATTTATTTTCTTTATTTAAGTATATTATTAATATTAAGAATCTTATTCTTTAGCTTAGATCGTAGCTTAATTAAAGAAAAAGTTCGCTTAATATTTCTTCGTAAACGAGAATAAATAGACTTTTAATTTTTTTAGATAAGTCTTAAAAACTAAGATCTTCTAATCTTATTATTATTTTATTATTTCTTATTTTCTATAAATAGATAAGCGATAATTTATCGAATTCGTAATTAAGTCGAGTAAAAATAACTTAAAAAATTTAAAAATAATCTTATTTAATCTATAAGTCTAAAACTACTTATATTATTATATATTAAGATTATCTTTTAAGAATTATATATAATAAATAATCTTAGCTTAATTAATAGTAAAATACTTAAGACTTATAAAAAATCGAATTTCGACTTTACGAAATTAGCGTAAATATTTTTCTTTATTATTATTCTTATAAGAATATATTTTTTCGAGGTGAAGTATTTTCGCTTTAACTAAAATATTTATTAAAAATAAAATAATAAATAGAATTACTATCGCTTCGACGAGGATTATAGAGAAGTTCGAGTTACGTAATACGTTATTTCGTATTTATAGCTTAATTAACTCGCGTTTTAATTTTAGATAACGATTTTCTACTTAAATATTCTTAAGATATTTTTTTAAAATCGCTTAATTCTCTAAGATAAACTCTTAAAAATTAATATTAAAATTATATCGCTTTAAGATATATTTATTTCGATTTAATAAAAAGTTCGATATCGTAGCGACGATAAATCTCTTCTTTTAAAAGATAGAGAGATTAAAATTATAAAGTTAATTCGCTAGCGCTTAATAAGCGACCTAATAAATATAAAAGATATATAGTCAATATAATAATAATTTTTTTATTAGATATTAAGTTCTAGTAGAACTAATCTATAAGAAATATAAAAACCCTAAGATATACGAAGACGATATATAATCGCCAAGACCCCGTTAAGGCCTTAGGTTATAAATCTCGTTATAATCTCGTAATAAACTTTAGACTTATAAGTAATCGACGCTAAGGCGTATATAGCGCTAGGCCTAACACTTCGTCTTTAATAACGATATTATTATTATTATTCTCTACGTAAATAATATTTTATTAATTAATCTTAATAAAAAGAAAATTTAGAATATTAAAAATAAGCTTTATAAGCGCTTTAAGATAATTAATTTAGACGCGTATAGTTATTATCTCGAGATAATTATTATTAGAGATTAAATTAATCGAATTTTATAACTCGACTAGATAGACTATATTTAGAAATTTATTATTAAATATAATATATAAAAGAATAAAGAAACTTTTATTTTAATAAGTATAGAGAAGTATTTAATCGCTAAAAAAGACTTTTAAATAATTAAAGCTTCTTATATTATCTATTAATTAGTTATTAATTTACTAATATATATAATATTAAATATTAGATTATATATCGTTTATATTATTTTAATAATATCTTAATATAATTTTAACTCGAATAAATCTTATTAAAAGATTATTAAACGTATTTTTCGATATTTTAAATAAATAAATAATTATTAATTCGTCTTTCGAGAAGATCTAAAATCTTTATTTAAGTATATTAACGCTAATTAAGCTAGCGATTAAGATACTCGACGTTTTATTTTTAAGTACGTCTTTAACGTAAATAGCGCTACGATTAGTTAATTATCTAAGCGATAATCTATTGTAGCGCTTTTAATCTATAAAGTTGAATATATTAATTAAATATAAGTTATTAAAAAAGTTATTTAACTACGTAATTTATTTAATTAACTTAATCTTAGCGATTTAAGTATTAAAAAAGTTATTTAACTACGTAATTTATTTAATTAATTTAATCTTAGCGATTTAAATATTAAAATAATAATAATCTATTATAATAATTAGAGTATAATAATCTTAATTAAGAACTCTTAATTTTATACGCGTATTAAATATATCGATATTTAATATTACTACGTGTAAAAGTAAATTACTATTAAGAATATTATTCTAAAATACGTTTTTATTAAAAGATAAATAATCGATAAGCTTATTAAGATCTTATATAAGAATAAGTTTAATCGCTTTCGAGATCTAATTAAATTAAAATTATCTTTTTAAATCTTATTTCAGAGAAGCTATTCTTTAGAAAAGCTATAATTTAAGAAAGTATCTAATTGCCACTTATTTTAAATAGCTATTATTATTATTATCACAGTTTTTTATAGTTATTACTGCGGCCATTAAATTTATAATGCTCTTTCAAAGGGCCCTAGCCTATATAAGAATTAGCGTTTTAAGTACTTTATCTCTGTTCGTCGCTGCTATTAGTTACTATTATTAAATCATATTTCTAGAATAATCCTCGCGTGAGAACCTTATAGTCGATTAGATATAGCTAGAAGAATTTTATTTAATTATTTTATTTCACTTTTATATATATTCTTCGATCTCGTAATTATTAATTTTTAATATATATTTATTAAATTTAAAAGAAAATTTTAAATAATCGTTTTTTAATAAAAAATAAAAAATTTATATTATAATTTTTTTATATATTAAAGGCTCGAGAAAAGAATAAGAATACTAGTTTAAATTTATATTAGTTTCTCAATAGATCTTCGTCACCGCGATTCTTAGAATTCAATAGACTTTTCAATTATTAATCTCAAGATCTATTTTTATAACAATATGATAGTAACGCTTAATTTCGATGTTAATTAATAGTCGAATCGATTTAGAAGATATTCTTTATTATTATATCTCACTTATCGTTATCGAATTTATTAAATAAGTAAGCTATTAAATTAATAAGATCTTATTAGCTTTTTCTTTACTCTTTATCTATTAGTACGAGTCGAAAAGATATAATATCTATTAAATATAGTCGTTTTCAACTTTTTTTCAACTTTTTTTTTAAAAAATTATATCTTTTTAATCTATTTATAGAATTTTATAATTACATAAGCGTTCGCTTAAGCTTTTTACGTATTTTTAGAATATAAAAAAATATCACGTAATATATTTATTAGAAACCCAATGGGAGTATGGGATATCCCATACCTTTCGGTATAATATTTGAAAAACTAGTCCCATACCATTAAATATACCACACCTTTCCGACCCGTAAATTCCCAATATTATTACTAATTTTGTAGCGCTTATTGCAGCGATTGTAAATTATATTCTCGCCTTGAATTCGAATATATTAATAAACGTGTGAGGATTTTAACCTTGATCTCTTAAAGGCTGAAGAGAATCCCGACGCTTAAGATTAATTGCCGAGTATTTCTAATCTATTTTACGAAGCGAAGTCTTCAAATACTTTAAATACTTTCTCTAACTCTTAAGATCTTTCTAAGACTTCAATAGATATTTTAGCTAATACTTTATAATCATTCGAGACCTATGAAATCGCTGTCTTAGGCGTATATCTCTTTTAAGAGACTTAATTAATTAAGATCACGAGTCTTCAAATAAATATATTACGCGTGTACTTAGTCGGCCTAGTGAAGGCCACGAACTCAGCGACGATACTAAATAAGTTTCTAGAGGTGAAAGGAGAATCTAATAAATTAGAGTTATCGTTACTATAAGTTATATTAATGTGATTATTAAAGAATAATTTGAATATTAAGGTGAAAGGCGATCATTTCTCTAATCGCTACTAGAAACACGCCTGCGTGATTAAATATTCGCAACAATAAATTCTATATACCTGGATCAGTCGACTATCAGTCCAACTATTAGTCCATCAAATTTGAATCAGTCGATCAACTATCTAGCCAAAGTATAAACTGGTTCAAACTATTAGTACCCGAACCAGTCCAGACTGTTAGTTGGTAGTTGGTTGGTCGACCATCGGGAACATTGAATGATTCTGACAACTCAAGGATTGACAATCTCCCGCTCGACGGTTTCAATCACATCGCGTTCCATTCCCCGACATGCAAGCTTGTATCCAAAGCCTACGCTCGTCTGCTCTACAACGACTATCTTACCAAGCCCTCGCATCCAGAATTCAATTCGGTCCTCGCAGAAATACTCAAAGTGCCTCGAGATCAATCCTTCGCTGACAAGGCAGTCGAGAAATTATTCATGAACCTCGCAAAGCAACGCTTCGAACCGCGAGTCTAGCCGAGTCTCCAACTGCCTACGCTGTGCGGGAATATGTACTGCGCCAGCGTATACGGCGCTTTAATCAGCCTAATCTGCGGTGTGGATGGATCCACGTTGCAGGGCAAGCGGATCGGAATGTACAGTTACGGGGGAGGATCAGCAGCTTCTTCCCTTAGCGTGAAGATACGAGGGGAGGTGGCTGGGATCGCCGAACGGATCAACCTGCAGGCACGCCTGGATGCCAGGGCCGCCGCTTCGCCGGCAAAGTATCTCGAGGTAGGTAAATGCAAAGAAAAACAAGTCTTTTCTTTTCTTCAAACGGAGTGTTGCCAAGAAAGACACCAACTGACGCATTTTTCTTTTTTTCATACAGGCGTGCGGATGGAGGGAATAGGCGTACGGGCAGAAATCGTATACGCCCAACGGCGACGTCTCTAAGATCGCGACGGGATCTTACCATCTGACCGAGGTAGATGGTTCGTATCAGAGGAAGTACAGTGTCAAGGCGTGAAAAAACTTCCCAGAGGGTTGTGGTGAGTCTGGCTTGTTGTATCGGGCTGGACGCGATATACGTAACCGGGGTCTGTTATATGAACAAAGCAGGACACCGGTAGCAGCGAGATGGAAATGTTCCCAGCGTGAAAGCGTCAAGCTTGCTTCCTGCTGGCCGGGTGGTGGGAATGGGAGCGGACGTCGGTGCAGATGTTCTTTGTGCCGGCCGGGCATAATGATATCTACGGGCAAGAGAGGAATTCATAGTCCTGTCCTCCTCCCCTCCATCTCCATCTCATAGATCTACTTACTTAACTACACGGCCTTCGCTATAGATGGAACAAGAATCGTAATTATGCACCCGGGCCCCCTCCACTCCACTCCCCCACCGTGCGCTCATTTCTTTCTTTTTTTTTTTCTTTTTTGTTTTGGTTTTTTTTTTGTGTGTGTATGTGTGTCTAAGGAAAGAGAAGAAGCCCGATTCCGGAAAAGACAAAAAACAGATCAAGAAAAGGCTATACACGCCCCAACATCTCTCTATGTAGTACCTTATTTGATAAATACGTATATATCAGATTCCTTAAACCGCGCCCTCACCACCTTTGGGCCCGTATATGCTGAATCCCCTTTTTCTCTGCCCTTCTACTGCCCTTCTCCCCCCCTTGCCCTTCTTTCTCCCCCTTGCCCTTCTCCCCCCCTTGCCCCTCTTTCTCCTCCCTTCTCTGCCCTTCTCCCCCCCTTGCCCCTCTTTCTCCCCCTGCCCTCCCCCCTTCCCTTCCCTTCCCTTCCCTTCCTCCAGCCCAGGGAAGGAAAAGGGGGGAATATTAGGACGGCGGATATGCATGCCTTTGGGGCGGGCTAATGAATTTTAGAGAAGGTCGAGGAGGTGATTGGTGCGGGCTAAGTGAGGAGGATGGAGGGGGCGGGGGCGGTGAGAGATGGAGATGAAGGCGGGGGAATGAGAAAGGGGGGAAAGGGGAGGAGAAGAGGGGTGGTGAGGGAGGGAGGTTTTTGTGAAGTATGTAAGCGAATGATAGACTTGTATAACTAAGGTATCAAATTTGTTTGATTGTTGAGGACCATGTCATGGGCTCGTGTAAAGATATTTTAGTAAATAGAAGAAAAAAAAAAAAAAAAAAAAAAAAAAATAGAATTTCCGCATCCCTTTTCTCTCTCTCCCCCATACAATACTTTTCCCGCTACTCTTTTGTCGGAGGTATTTTCAATGCCTTCCTATCCTAGATCAAGCCGCTTGTACCAAGAAGAGTACGAGTACCTCAAAACCCATCCGTCCTACGCGTCCGCCGACACATCCCCCCCACTCCCCAGTAGCTGCGGCTGCAGCCCAATAACGAGGATAGCAGTGCTCAAACCATGTACCCCCCACCTCTTCACCACGAACCCGTCGCCCGCGTTCCTCAAGCTCCACCACCCATCACCCCAGAGCACACTATTGATGTCCCTTGCCACAATCCCAGCCGGTAAATAGACGCTGACAATCTCGCTCGTATCCTCATGAGCGGAATTAACAATGCTCAACAGCAGGGAATCCCCCGCCCTCCACGCGCTCGCGTCAATGGTTCCCGCACCACTAACGCGCAATCCTCCCATCAACTCCGCCCCGAGCACGTACTTGGCGCACGTACCCGTCAGCACTTTCGCCAGGCGCGTCGTGACGGCGGTCAAGTCGGGCGTGGTGGGGAAATACCACATGACGATGCCCTTGGCGCCGTGGTTGATGCTGAGCATCGTCATTGCGACCTCCTCGTCCGGCGTTGGCGTTTGTTTCCAGAATCCCGTGTTGCCGAAGGCCTGCGGCGTGCCCCAGAGGACTTTTGGCGGGAGGCCGAGCTGGGATTGGTAGGTGGTGTAGGTGTCTAGGCGGGCGTAGACGTTGGAGAGGTCATTGTGGCCTTGGCAGTTGTCGCAGCCGCAGCAGCCGTAGGTGGAGTTGCAGACGGTACTGTTGGGGGACGGGGTGGAAGGGTTCAGCATCTGGGTTTGGAGGGAGAAAGCTAGGGGAAGGGTTGGAGACTTACTTGTATTGAGTGGACCATGATGTGTTTGTTCCGATTGGGTATACATCGGAGAGAATGATGTCGGCACCGGCGGAATAGTCTTGATAATGGTAATTCTCGCAGTTCAAACAAAGCGAGACCGGACGATAGGGGTCCAGAGATTTGATCTGATCATATGCTCGCTTGGGTGCATTTAGAGCGTCTACGTGTCCATCTGGGTTCTGAAATGTCAGCTCGGAGTCGCGTTATCCGTAGATGAGGGAAAGCACCTGGCTCGTCTGCTGTGTACCAGAGTAACATGTTGGGTCTCGCTTTCAGCCGGTTGATCTGCCATTCCACGCCAGTGGCATTCTGATACTGCCCTCTCATGTCGTACATAATCCACAAGCCAAGGAGTTGCGCTTGGTCAAGCCATCCATCCAGCTGCTCAAAGTCGTAACCGAGACCGCCAGCAGGTATAATGTGGAGGACATTGTAGCCATGGTCCTTCAAAACCGCCATGTTGGTGGGACTTTCAGCAAGCCATTTCCCATCGAGATAGTATGAGTACGGAAAGAGTGGTGCAACATTGGAAGACTTAGTAGAGGTTCCTACAAGCAAAGCACCGTAAAGACTGTCAATCTTGGTGACACTTCCGCCATCAGTACGACTCGGCAGCCGCAAGGTTTGCGTTGACGCCTTGTAAACCTGACCATTCGGCGCGGTAGCAACGATGGACACGTCGTATGGCTCATATCGAGGTTTGAAACCGCTCAGATCAAAGTCAAACAAAGTACCGGTCGAGTTCACTTTGACCGTGGCATGGGAGATCAATCGAAGTCCACTATCTGATCTGGTAACATAGAAAGAAAGGGTCTTGACCTCGGCAACGCTGGGGAAGAGCTTCAGGTTTTCATTCTTCTGTTGGTCAAAGGTGGTACTGTTGTAGGGCTGGCCATGGACATATGAGACCTGCAGTCAACGTTTATGAGATTAATACACTATCTCATGATGTCGAGGGCTTCTCCTACAGGGGCATCGACGATAAAAGACGCAGTGACATCCGTTTCGAGGTACGGCTGTACACGGGGGCGGATCTGCAGGTCAAGCAAAGGCGAAAGCGATCTCGCTGGTGGATTGAGACGTCCTCCAGGGTCAATAGCTGGATCACTGGTTCTCATTAAGCTTAGCTACCCGACTGAATATGCATCACTACGCAACACGGACATGGTCGAACCTTGGTCTATACGCTTTCCCGCACCAAACATCTACGGCCAGCGTGAAGCGGCCGATGAACAAAGACTGGAAGGCCAGCAGCAGTTGTCCGTTGAGTCTCATACTTATAAGATGCTTGACAAAGTGCCAATCCACGAGGTCAACAAACCAGCAGAAGGACATTTTCGACTCTTGTAGTCGAGATGGCGCTTTGCCAGCGGGTGTAGCAAAGATCCGCCGGCACAAGCGCAACCACGGCCCTCGTCGTCGCCAATACTGCTGCCGCAGGACCTCTGACTGGCATTCTAACCCTACTTCCGAAACCCATCCCCTAGGGATGCATAGATAATTGAATTAAACAACCACTCAGCCCCCAATGGACACAACCAACGCAGCGGATTCGCGCATACTATCCAACTAGTAGTTCAGGCAAGACAATCACGCAATGTCCCGAGGTTTGGGAAAAGGTGAGTTTTGAGCAGGAGTTCTGGTGAAGGAAGAATGGAAGAGGGACGTGAAAGGTTAAAGATAATGAGAGGTGCAATGCGCCATATCGTATCAGGGATGTGCTCTTTTGCTGTCAGAGCCGTGACACGAGTTTTGTAGACGGCGTCTGATTGTAAATGAATCCAGGAACAAAAACGCTCATCGGATAAGCTATGCAAAACCAAAACTTTTTTCCCGCGCCTGCAAGGGCATCACCTATCTAGGTCCTCATACGGACAGTAACTCGTCTTGTTCTCATCAAGCAAGTAATACTGATGCGCCTCGGTCGTACCCTCAGTTCCATACGCCGATAAATCCGGACTCGGTTCAATTTCATCGTAAGCAGGCATCAACTTCCTGACCGCATCAACTGCGGCGCGCCGTTTCTCTGGCGTTCTGAAAAGATTGTCAAAGACCCATTTCGGCTGCATGGCAACCGTAAAGTTTGGCGCGTGGCGAGACTGCCGGTGCTCGTGTGCGGGTGTCATTGCAGCTGGGAACCAGGGCACGCCGTCAAAGCAAAAGGCCCACTTGGAGGCATCCGTTTCGGAGGGTATGTCGGAGGGCCACGGTTTTAGATCGCAGGTCCGTAGGCCCCGTAGCAGGTTCCAGAATTTTTGTTGATAAGCCTCCGTGGAGTGTTTTGTGTCGGACGGGGGGTGAACGATGACAAGACTGGTGTTTGGACCTAGCGAATGGGACAGGGGGAGGTAGGCACGCATTGCGTTGGCGACGAGGCGGAGGTTGCGCGGCTCGGTGGGGTCATCGGAGTGGGTGAAGATGTAACGGTGCTCATCGTGCTTGTAGCCGGCAGTGGCATAGATGCAAGGAAATCTCTTGGCTCCTGGGTTTCGAGCGATGAGAATGGACTTCAAAGCTTCATATGCTTGACGCTGCCAAGTGTCCTCAGGAATTTGTTCGCACTGGGCTCTACATGTCACGTCAGCATGGTGAGTGAAGAGCAACAGGCACATATTGCCATACTTGGTCAAGAGGTCTGCAGCATCAGGGGATACTTGACGCCTCTCATCACTAATTGGTGAATCTCTAGCAGAAGACGGGCATGGTCTGAAAGGGTGGATGATATGACGGAGGGTTTTCAAAGAGTCGTTGAGAGTGGAATAAGCATCTTTTGGCCGTGAAATCACCACTGCCGCAAGGACGAAGCCAAAGAAAAAGGAGAGGACGCTCAATGCAAGTAGCATGACTTGTTATTGATGAATGAGAGAGGTACTGATGAAGTGAGGAAGTGTGGAAGGATGTGCCCCCGCCTTTATTGCAGAACAGAAGGTGGGGGGGGAAGTTATAGCAATCATGGTACAGGGCAGTAAGCGAGCCGAAGTGGTTCTATTGAAGAGTAATGACGTTCTGACCCAAACAGAATACCTCATGTTTGCTTGACGTCATTGGCATCAGTCAACCAGACAGTACAAGTTGTACAATTTGTACAAGAATCAAGATGGATGACTGATGCTTTAATTTTACCTGTGGTAGTGGAAGGCCAAGGGGGGACGTCATATGATCAAAGAGGGGTATAGGATACTGCTGCATCTGGCCCGTCTTAGTAGTGAATACCTATGGTAGATTGGCAGTGTTTGCTAAAGGTACTTCTACTCTTTCTTTTTTCTGCTCTTTGCCTAATCAAATGGCCAAGCAATAATCCGGCCAAGAGAAAAAAAAAAGAAAAAAAAAATTAACGTTAGTATTGATTGCGTCATTTGCAAATGCGCTTGTTTGTCGGAATGACGGAATACCATCATTTGTCCCAATTCCCCCCAATGCAAAACCATGACGAAATCAAAAAAAGTGTTGCTACCTTATCCATCATTACCTACCTACTTACCTTACTCTTGCAAGTATTCGTACGATGGCGTCTGGGCCGGCTAATGTTTTGTACCAGTCTTGTTAATTAAATTACGACAATCAAATGGTCATGAATTAATTAAAACCTCGGACGTCTTCAATCGAAGCTGCTAAGAATCTCGGTGACTCCAAGCGAAATCATCTCAACTCATCCTTTGGAAGCACCATGGTCGCCAGCCAAGAGTCACAGCAACCAGTGCTGGGCCAAACCGTCGTGATACCAGTTCGATCAGGCACATCTTTTACGCTGAAAAAAGGTCAGCGGCTGACAGTCATCGACCCTCAAGGTGGCCAGGTATCTGATTTGCTCGCTTTCAACACCCACCATGTCGACGAGGTCATCTCCTCTGGACGCACCCTCGACTACGCCAGCCGCATCTACCTCACAAAGGGCGATCCACTCTACTCCAACCGCAGCAACGTGATGCTGCGTATCATCCAAGACACTGTCGGTCGACATGACTTCCTCCTCACACCCTGCAGTAAGGACACTTTCCGCATCATCTATGGCGATCAAGAGCCCCACCACGGCTGCTTTGGCAACCTGTCCACTGCGCTTGAGCCGTACGGAATTCCGCCCGACAGAATCCCTGTCGCGTTCAACTGCTTCATGAACGTGGTGATTGATGCAACAACCGGAGAGCTGCGCGTGGATCCGCCCAGGAGCAAAGCGGGAGACTACATCACTTTCGAAGCTGACATGGACCTGACCATGGCCTTGACGGCCTGTTCGGCACTCCAGTCAAATGGTGGAAGCTTCAAACCCATACATTTTAGGATCGACGCTTGAGCCATCTACATACGAACTGCAAGCTGGACATCTGCTAAGCTGTTTGGGTGGGACGAAAAGTACCTCTACGCTGGCCTTGCCCCAGGGCTGGGCACACAATGATCTGCTGACTTTTGGCTAGGGCTGTGGGAGAAAATCGGCAGAGAAGATCTCCTGATTAGGGTTACGGTTGGCGCCGTAGCCCTAATTACCCCCGAGACTAGGTACTGGAAGTAGATCAAAATGGACGTTTAGCTTTTTCCATCATGTTATATGATACAGATATTTAGACATATCGAGTGATCTTAGAGTTAGGATTCGCTCGGCTTTTAATCTGTTCGAATCTGTAGATACACCAAGTAGGCTTTCAGGAGCCGAGCGAAGGAAATTACTCGGAATAGCAACAGCAATCCTTGGTGCTCAATTTCTTGGATAGGTATTTAAGGTACTGTAGATCTTTTGTAAAATGTACTCGTACCTGGAACCGGAAGTCATGTTTGCCTCCCACACCTTTTTGCACGCTTCTGCGGCATTTTTGAAACGACAACGACCTATAGATGTTGCCTGAGATATTTCCAGCTCACATCTACCATGGTCTATGCGTCATGACTCAGGACAGCAGATTCATGTCCAACCATCTGGGAAGACCTGACACTCGTAAAGCGTATAGTAGGAATACGAGTTGTGCTCTGCTGCCGTGCTTATGCTCGGTATCCAGTCAATTTGATTCACGAACGAAAAGGGGACTGAGACCGCACCTTCTCGGCCGTCAGAATTTCAATTGGCGTAGGAAATCCATGACAATGAGATAAATGTCGCTTGGTGACGATCTCAGATGACATCGATTCAAAGTCGCTTGTCCTTGGTGGCGTATCATTCCTTTGCGCCTTATAACACTGACACTGCTGGGAAACATGCGTCAAATACTGCTCCTAACGCGTCCAGTGTGTATCGAGCTGCCATCATAGAGCTACTGTGATGGTCGATTCCCTATCTAATGAGAAGAGGGCACACCTTCGCAGCGAGCTGAACAGCCATGGCCTGCAACTGGGAAGTGACGGCTTTGTCGAATGGAAGCTCGATGCAAAGCGGCGCCCCCGGAATTGGAACGTTAACAGGAAGACATTCGATGTTGGTTTGGTCTGCTTCTTTGAACTCTGGATGTCATTACTGAGCTCGTCTGGGGTACGCTGTCCTTCTTCCCTCATCGCCGAAGTGGTCGCTTAGTATCATCCTCACAGACTGCTGCATCCAATTCAGCCCGCAAAGAGTATGGCATTAGCAGAACAGTGGGCTACTTCATATTCACCTCATTGTAAAGGGCGCTGTTTGCTCTTTCCATCTGGCGTGACGGCCTGACAAGCCGCAGATATCTTGTCGGACAAGCCATAGGAAGCATATTCTGTCCACCCATATCCGAGACATTCGGCCGACGCACACAGTACATCGTTGCCATTGCAATCTACTGTACCTTCAGCGCCGTCATAGCAGCTGTACCATCAGTCATTGCCGCCTCCCTTGGACGATTGTTGACAGGCTTGGCTTCCGCCATTCCTGCAACCGTAGCTTACGGCAGCTTAGAGGATTTGTACGACAGTGAGACACGCATCTGGATGGTCTTTGTATACACATTGGCAGGTAACATGGGCCTAGTACTTGGACCCATCTACTCCGCTTACGTGACGACCTATGCTGGCTGGCGCTGGGTCTTTTATATTTCTACCATCATCTCCGGGATCGGCACCATTGCCTCCTGGTTCCTGCAAGAGAGCCGCACTGCTTACCTCTTGGAGATGGAACACAAGCTAATACAGGAGAAGCTTGGTGACACATCGCTCCGTGCCCCTGAGAAGCAGAATTACACGCTACGATCATTCGCAGAAGACTGCCTCTTTCGTCCACTGGAATTCCTCGTCACCCAGCCCATCGTTTTATGCTGCGCCCTTCTGTCAACCGTATCTTATAGCCTCATCTATGGACTCACTGAAGGTCTCACAGTCGTGTATACAGAGTTTGGCTTCGCCGAGTCCACGACATCATCTCTGTCCTTTGTTCCTATTCTCCTTGGCCTAGTGTTCAACGTCCTTCCTCGTTTATACGACCAAAGGCTTTTGACCCGCTACCGCAGAAACAACATGCCCGTTAGACCCGAAACAAAGATCAAGTCTTTGCTTACTTCCTGTCCCGGTCTTGCCGTGGGTCTTTGGCTCTTCGCATGGACCATCCCACCTCGTGTTCCACATGTCCATTGGATAGTCTCCATGATCGGATTGGTGCTTGTCGGTTACGCGACTAACGACTTTGCATACATACTTTCCGGCTACCTGACTGACTCGTACGGGTCTTATGCAGCATCAGCTTGTGCGGCTCTCATATTGCCGCGCACGCTCATTGCGGCGATATTTCCGTTATTCATGCATACGATGTATACTAGCTTAGGCGGTAATGTAGCAACAAGCATCTTTGCAGCCCTTGCCACGATTTTTTGTATTACGCCCGTTGTGTTCATACGATATGGAAGCAAGTTGAGGGCTAGGAGCCGGTTTGCGCAAGGGGCTGATGATGACGATGAGAGGGAGGAAGAGACAGGCCTTAGAGAAAGGGAAGCGAAAGCGGAGGCAGGGCAAAGAGACTCTTCAGCAAGCACCGAGATTTAATTTGGTCCCTGTATACGGCATCTCGAGACGTTACTTTACAATCCTACGGCGGCTCCCTCTTGTCCAAGCCTCCGGCGGCCGCGATCCTATCCTCGAAGTCAGAGGGCTGACTTCGCATACGTGGCCTAATCCAGCTATTGTCAATAGGCGTGCCCAGCGACGATAGTTGATCGCCAAAAGAGCATGATGTAGAGTAAATCTTAAGTGGCTCAATCAGTATGTTCACGTGCTAGTTCTCTCGAGCTCTCAAGGTAGACGAGGACAGGCCTGAGTCTCTTTAAGAACTGCCGGGACCTGAACCGGGAATGTGGTAGCGATGTCGGCCTCACGGTTCCGTAAGCAGCAACAGTGGCTTGCACGGCCATCCCTTCGGGGAGTGCGGCATTCCATGCCGGGTGTCAGCTAGGCATCTGACAGCGTGGCTCAACTTCCCAGCCCCGCGAACCCACTACAGCGAACTGCACCGCTAGAATCGGGAGGTGAACTAATTGACGTAGTATTTCGGGGGTGGTGGCTGCGGTGGGGGAACGGTACTATGCTTGGCCCCACGGCTTATCAACGTCATAGAAAGCCAAAATGGAACTACACGCTTCATGGAGAGGACGGATAAGGCCACGGCGTTACTGCCGTCTCCAACGAATACGACGGATATTCGATTGATGATTGAACATGGCCCAAGACTTCTGCTCTAGCCGTTTTATTGTTTTTGGCCCCCTTTTCTTTATAGGGAATACGTAGCCTCTTCTGTGGTTTGCACACCCCAAGTTTGGCGAATGGAGAAGAGCTCGAGAAACAGAAAGGATCAACGATGAACACAGGAACCATTTTCGCTTGGCCGAATGAAGAAGTCGAACGGATCTTTCGCTGACTAAGCCACAGTAGGGATTTTCAGGGTTCATCAGCCAAAAAGTCTCCGCGATCTTCAAGCCATTTCTATGCAATATCCGGGGTAACTACTATGGTCATTTTTATTTGTTTGCTGCTTTTGGTCCCCTCATTGATAGACGGCGTCTCAAAAGGGATCCTGATGCTCTGCTTGGAGGTCAATCAGCAAAGCATTCAGCTCAGCAATTTCGACCAGAACGCCACAGCTAAAGATTTTCCAACGACATTATTTTATCAAATCACGGACCAACTTTGTTTGACACCTGGAGCCGTAGAGCTCCTACTATATAGATCTAGATCCTTTCGGCCGGCTTATCCGAAGCTGAGCCGCATCGCCTTGGCGGCTTGGCCTTCTGGTCTGATCTAGGTATGTAATCTCTCGCCTTGTGTGAAAGTCTGCAACAAATGTTTGCTCGCATGATGAGCAGCCCGGTAGTACTGGAGGCATTTAAGGCATATATATGTTATGGATTTATCATATATGAGAAGCTGAGGTGCTGTAAAGCCGGGGGGAGATTTGCTGGAGAAGCTCAACATCAATTCGATCCTTGACTTTCCAGGGCAAATTACCGTTGTATCGGTGGCTTTGGCGTAACTCCTTCTGTGCTTTGGGCCGCAATAACAGGCCTCTCGCTAGAGATGGTTCGGACCTTGGACGGGATAATTTCGGATAAAGTGCCTTAGCAGCCTCCTGAGTTATACGCGAAGCCAGCTGATAGGATGAAAAGGCAAACAGATGGATCAGCATGAGCCTCCACATCTCAAACGGGTAATTGGCCATGCGATCAAGCAGTACGTGTACTGCGAGCGGTATACTTGGAGTAGATCAATGGTTCGACGGCCCCTCCCTATACTCGATACTCCAACAGCCACACCTGGCTTTACCGTATGAGGACCTGCTAGCCGATACCCGGTTCATCATTAACTTCAAACCGGTCGTTGGCCTATCCGAATGCTGTCAAGATGCAATCATCTTCCATGGGACCTCACTTTGACGTGTCCAAAGAGAGTAACGTCAGCAGCCTCGACCATGAACCCATTAGAACATCTTCCCGGATTGGGAAGATTCTTGTATCATCCAACTTTTGGTACGCCCGCACCTCATGCAAGGGACGACTGAAGTTAAAACCTCCTCTCTCGCCTTCACTTCTGCATTGACCCAACTAGACACTCATTTTTGCCTTTGCGTCTTGTACATGTTTTTGACAGAAGAGCTGCGCACAACAGATCACATTCATTTTTTGCTTCTGCAATTGATATTTTTATAACGGAAGAGCTACCCACAGCGGGCCTCATTCATTATGATCTTTCCGCGATGGCTCATCACTTCGGCGTTGGCCTTGCTCCCTCAAGTCTCTGCCTTTGCATCAACGGACAGCCCGTCCGATGCAGATCCAGCGCAGTCAGGCTATCTGCCAAACCACAACATGGATCCTGCTGTCGTTGATAGTTCCGGGTTCGGTCTGCTCTGGAAAATCCCATTCAATTCTAAAGAACTGGTGAGCAAGCCTTCACATTTGGACGTTTGAAACGACGTGTCAGACATCAAAGTTCCAACTAATTTACATATCATAGTTCTACGCAAAACCCCTTGTTTACACTCCAGCAGGTGGGAAGCAACTTGTCTTCTTAGCATCTTCACAGAACTGGATTCGGACCGTAGATGCCAAGACCGGCGATCTCGTCAATGCTCGACAGGCCCACCCACCATTCCTGCAGTCTGACATGTCTTGCACTGACATCCCTGATACAATCGGCATCATCGGTACCCCAGTCATAGACACCTCTAGCGACATTGTCTATTTCTTCTCAAAGACTTACATTCCAAACTTCAGATACGCGGGAGATACTGGCGTTTTCAACGGAGTCTACTACTTTCATGGTGTGAATATCAGTACATTGGAGGACACTTTCCCGCCACTATTGGTTGATGGTGTTCCGGCCGATAATGATCCACGAAAATATTTCATTGGAGGAACCGTCCTCCAGCGACCATCATTAGCAAAAGTCGGCTCTGTTGTCTACGGTGCCTTTGGCGGTCACTGCGATCTGTTCAATTATACAGGTCAAGTCGTTGGCGTCGATGTCAACCAGAAACAGGTTGTGACCAATTTCGCTATTGAATCCGGACCGCTAGTCGCTCAGACTAACGTCTGGAATGAGAGAGCCGGTGGAGGTGAGGGCGGCATCTGGATGGGCGGAGCCGGTCTGTCGACCGACGGCCAACGCCTCTTCTTGGTTTCTGGGAACAATGGCCAAGGCCGTGAGAATGTCGATGTACCTGCTCTAGGAAGCAGCGGCTGCCGAACGCTTGGCGAAGCTTGTGTATGTGTGCTCTTCTGGACCTGCGAGCTGAGGGTGCTAATAGACTTGCAGGTCAACCTCAATATTGGTGATGGCGGTAAGCTGCGTCTAACGGATTACTTTCAGCCTTACGACTATCAGAATCTGGACGGTGGTGATCAGGATCTCGGCTCAAGTGCTCTCTCACTTCTCGATCCCACTGTCTTTCATGGCACTGGTGTTTCTAAGATGGCCGTGACAGCCGGTAAGAACGGCAAGACCTACATTGTCAATGCCAACAACTTGGGTGGATTTAGAAATGGCCCAGGCGGAACGGATGGGATCATTCAGACGATTAGCACAAACAAGGCTGTCTTCGGTGGTTTGGGATCCTATCCACTTGAAGGTGGTTACATCTATTCGACTCCCATTGGCTATCCTACCTACGTGTACAAGCTTGGCTTTGACGCTAACGGCGCGCCTCTGTTTACTCAAGCCGGTGCTACTACTGAAAACTCGGCCGGTCGCGTTGGAACCGGTATCCCAACTATTACCACCTATCAAGGTAAAGCTGGTACGGCTATCCTATGGATGTGCGACCCCGATGCTGGGTTGCGAGCTTGGTACGCTGTACCGAACCCGGATGGAACCATGAAGAGAATCAATCTGCCGCAAGTCAACGGCATGAACAAGTGGCAGCGCCCAGCCTTTGGAGACACCCGTCTCTATGTTACAGATTCTCAGGGAGCGCTTTATTGCTTGGGCTCTCCTGTCAATCTACCTCTGAACTGTACTTCGCCAGTCGACTTTGGGAGCGTTGCTCTTGGGAGCAGCCAGACCACAAAGGTTAGTTGCAAAGCTGTCATTGCCATCAATAAAATAACGAATGTTACCACTGGCGACCCAAATTTCCAGGTCAATGCTGCGGATCTGCCTCAAGGGCCACTTGTCAAGGGTGCCATATTCAGCTTTCCCGTTACCTGGAACCTTACCACAACACACAATGGAAACGTAGCAAACGCGTCATACGGCAATGTCTCACCAGGGGTCAAGAGCACCGCGTTGACTCTTGGCACTATCAACGGAGTGACGGGATACTCTACATCGTTTCCCATTAGTCTGACGGGAACAGAGGTGTCGCAGGACGCTTTCCTTGCCATAGCTCCAACTACGGTTGACTACAGTGGGCTTGTTCTTCTGAATTACCCTCAGCAAGTTCCCAGTAATTCCCTTCCTTTTACCATCACCAACGCGGGGGTAAGCCCTCTGACTATCCTTGGCTATGGATATACTACCGACGACTTAGACGACAACGACATAAAATATACCAACACCACGTTTAACGGCTCTACGCAAGATCTTGGATACGGTTTCACTGCCAGAGATCTGCCCGTGCTGAAGACCGTCATTCCAGGTGGAAACCAAACATCGGTCCAGTCGACCTTCACTCCCTCTAATGGAACTGGTAGCTACAAATCCTTCTTCACCGTATGGAGCACCGGAGGGTCTCAAACCATCATATTGGAAGGCTCTGCGTCTACTGCAGGCATCGCAAATTTCTCCATCAGCAACGGCGAAGGTGGTTGGTTGCCTGAAAGCAACCGACTTATGGACTTTGGCAGTGTCGCTCCTGGGACATCGCCTTCTTTGCAGGTTCGCATCTGTAATGCTGGTGGCTCCGTGCTCAAAATCAGCAAGAGCAAGCCTCCCGTGGGCGTCTTCCATCTGGACGACCCCACCGATCTACACGAGGAACAAGAGATCCCCGTCAATCAGTGTGCCTATGGGACTATCATATTTGCTGCTAACGCTGTCAACCCGAACAGCCCAGACCAGGCTTTTAATGACCTTTGGACCCTGAACACCGGTATGTAAACGCTTCTTCCAATCATTACATCTCCTTTCTGACATAGCAATTAACAGACGTTTGGAACTCTGACGTCCATGTCGTTCAGATACAGGGTACTGTGGTGAGCAAGAAAATAGGACCGACCAATTCTTCAGGCTCGCCTATCTACTCATACCTGGGCTGCTTTCACGACAATGCCCCTGGGGGGCGATTGCTTCGTACATCGGGCTATGACAACAGCTCGAATACCAATGGTCTTTGCCAAACAGTAGCTCAGGCAGGTAAAGCCATCTTCGCCGGCACCGAGTACATGTCGGAGTGTTGGTTCGGCAGTACACCCCCACCCAGCTCCTACGAAGCCGACGACAGCTTCTGCGCATACGCCTGCGCTGGCGATGGGACCCAGGTCTGCGGCGGTGTCGGTAGCTATCTGAGCGTGTACTACGACGCATCTCGTTATACCCCAAGCACTGGCACGCAGCAGACCACTAGCGGACCCATCACCGTTAATCAAACCGGAAACTACAATTACATTGGCTGTTACTCCGAAGCTACCTCTGGCCGCGCACTATCTGGCCTCGCTCCTCCAATTCCAGCTAACGTTGGTAACACAATCGAGAGCTGTGCGGCTTCCTGCAAAGGATATACTTACTTCGGCGTCGGTATGTGTTTCTCGAACAAATATCTCTTTTCCATGTCAGGTGTTACATTACAAGACATGTCTCGAGAGTAGACGGGTCCTCCTATTCAAGTTGTCGTGTTCAACGATCGAACAATTGTCATGAAGACGAAATGCTGACTTGTACGTCTTATAGAATATTCGAACGAGTGCTACTGTGGCAACACCATCAACGCCGGCTCCGTCAACCAGCCTAGCACTGATATCAACGTCAATGGTTGTTCCATGCTTTGCGGTGGCAACGAGACCGAGTATTGTGGCGGGCCAAGTAGGCTCGATATGTACCAGCTCAATGGTAGCTTACCAGCACCTGCCTCGACCACATCGACCACATCGACCACTGGGATGAGTCCGACATCAACGCCCGGCGCACCTTCAAACGTGCCCTCCGCTGGTGGGTTCGGCTACTTCGGCTGTTACACCGACAGTACAGCGAACCGCGCGCTCACCGGGCTCGCCAATCCTGTCAGTGGTTCGACTCTGACAGTTGAGCTTTGCGCTGCCGCTTGCGCTGGTTACACGTACTTTGGTGTCGAATACAGCGTCGAGTGTTACTGTGGGAATAGTCTGCAAGGAGGCTCGGCTCTGGCCACTGGTGGAAATGACCCAACGCAGAATCAGTGCGATATGACTTGCAGCGGCAACAGTCAAGAATACTGCGGGGGACCGAACCGATTGAATACCTACAAGTACAACGCTTCGCTCACTTCTGCTTCCTCTGCTGCTTCAACGGTCACCGGTTCCGCAACACTCTCGGTTTCCGGCACGACGTCGAGCTCCTCTACAGTATCGAGCTCCTCTATAGTATCAAGCTCCTCTACAGTAACCTCGAGCTCTGCTTCAGTAGCGCCAACACCGACTGGACCAATCACCGTGCAAAAGGGCGTCGGCTTCTCCTACCTAGGCTGCTACACCGACAACGTCAACTCCCGAGCCCTGACCGGTCTCGGCAACCCAGGCGTCGCGAGCCAAAACGCCATCGAGACGTGCGCTTCCGGTTGCACCGGCTTTACGTACTTTGGTGTCGAATACGGATCCGAATGCTACTGCGGCAACACCATTGCTGCAGGATCGACCATCGCGTCCGGAAACACGGCGGATGCAACTGGCTGCAATATGGTGTGCAGCGGTAACGCGACTGAGTACTGCGGTGGGCCGAATCGGATCAATATCTACAACTATGTGGCAATCGTTTCCTCCTCGGCCATGTCGTCAAGCTCGACCGTCTCTTCGTCATTTGGTAGCATGTCATCGACAATGGGCAGTTCCTCGTTGTCTGCTACACTATCTCGAACTACCGCATCTTCGGTTTCTGCCACTTCTTCGGCTTCTGGTATTTCGTCGGCTTCTTCCATCTCCTCTGCTATCTCGGCAAGCTCTGCCGTCTCATCATCATCCGGTACTTTATCATCGACGGTCCGCAGCTCCTCGGTATCTGCTACACTATCTCAAACGACCGCATCTTCGGTTTCTGCAACTTCTTCAGCGTCTGTCATTTCCTCGGTTTCCGCCTCTTCTTCGGCTTCTGGCATTTCTTCTACTTCTGCCACTTCATCAGCATCTGTTCTTTCTTCGGCTTCTCTCATTTCCTCGTCTTCTATCACTTCCTCAGCATCCTCCGCTACACCCACACCCACTGGTCCAGTCCATGTGCAAAGGGCCGGCAACTACGCTTATCAAGGCTGCTGGAATGATACACAGCAGAACGGCAACGCTCGCACACTCAGCGGAGCTGCGTACTTCAATGCAACAGGCATGACGGTTGAGATGTGCGCTGCCCAGTGCGCCGGTTACGCGTGGATGGGTATCGAGTATGGACAGGAGTGGTAAGTCAACCTATCTCTACTTGAGATGGACTTTGAGGAAGTTTCTGACCGGTATTTTTCTAGCTACTGCGGCACGGCTCCTAACGCTGGTAGCGGTATTCAATCACTGACGGACTGCAATGTTCTCTGCCCGGGCAACAGCTTGGAGTACTGTGGTGGGGGCTGGCGACTAGATATGTATCAAGTTTCGACAAAGAGCTCGACATCGCTTTCTTCTTCCACCTCTTCGATGACGCCCAGCTCTGCTTCCTCTGCTTCGACCAAGCTCTCATCGACTGCGCTATCCTCTATCACGCCATCGTCCAGTGGAGTGTCATCTTCCGCTTCATCCATCTCCTCGAGCAGCGTACCTTCGACAGCTTCGTCGATGATGTCGTCCTCTGGCACACCGTCTTCGATCGTCTCATCGTCAATGATGTCATCTTCCACCAAATCGTCGTCTGCCACGCTTGCGTCTACCACGCTTTCGTCCTCTGCGATATCGTCGAGCCAACTTTTATCTACCATGTCCTCGAGCCAGCGCTCGTCTACTATGTCATCCTCCTCCGCCGTATCCTCGAGCCAGCCACCATCCACGACCTTAATCTCCTCTAGCAAGCCACCTTCGAGCACAATCTCCTCCACTACATCATCATCCGCACAGATATCTTCCACCTCCAACCCATCAACCATGTCCACAATGAAATCCTCAACAGCATCCTCAACCTCATCCACCAAAATCTCCACAACTCCTTCCTCCACCGCCCCCTCAATCCACACCCCAACCGTCGGCGAGCTCTCCTCAACCGGCTGGTCCTACCTAGGCTGTGCCAATGACTCCGTAACCCCACGCGCCCTCTCCGGCGCCTCCTACACCAGCACCACAGGCATGACCATCGAATCCTGCCAAACCTTCTGCACCACCTCCGGCAACAACTTCAATCTCGCCGGTCTCGAATACGGCCAAGAATGCTTCTGCGGCTCCGGCCTCCAAAACAACGCCGCCGTCGGCAAATCCTCCTGCTCCATGCCCTGCGCCGGCAACTCCTCCGAAATCTGCGGCAACGCAAACCTAATGAGCGTCTACAACCTGACCACGTACCAGCCGCCCACGACGGTCAAGCAAGTCGGCTACTACGTCTCCCAGGGCTGCTACAACGAAGCATCCAACGGACGTTTACTCAGCGGCGGACCCTCGTACGCGAATTCCACAGGCATGACGGTGGAGTCGTGCGTGAGTTTCTGCCAGGGGTCGACGCCGACGATGAAGTACGCGGGACTCGAGTACGCAAGGGAATGCTATTGCGCGGCCAGTTTGCCCAGCTCGGCGTCCATGGCGAGTAGTGCGGGCAGCTGCAATATGCTATGTACGGGCAATAGCAAGGAGTATTGTGGCGGGAGCAGCGTGTTGAATGTGTATGCGTATAATGCGACGAGTGTGGGGGCGAATGGGATGCCGGCTACGGCGTGAGTGGTTGGTGGGAGGGGGAGGGGGAGGCGTTGAATAGGAGAGGTGTATGTATGGAGGGGGTTATATACATAGACTTCGGTACATGACTTGCATATTAGACTGTAAGACTAGAGTAGATGAAATTTTGTAATTATGTAACGTATATTATTCCGTCAGATGCTCCCTCTCTCTCTCTCTCCTCTCCCTCTCTCTTCCTCTCTCTCATCTTCCATCTCCAGACCAAGGTGCGGAGTGTGGACCAAGGTGCCGGGTGCGCATATTTCTGCAAAGTAAAAGGAGTGACTTGTCTCTCCCTCTCGTAGCGCACTTTGTGCGTTGGAGAAGTTTGGATTTTGATAATTTGATACCGATCCTGGCCGGAAGTGTGAGGAGAGTAGAGGGGTTGTTGGTATTTTGAGATCGCCAGTTCAGAGGGTGTAGGAAAGGTGTGGAAGGTTTGTGTATATGGCTGGGGTTTTGAGTAATAGTGTAAAATAAGGACATGGAAAGTACGTGAAACCCAACTCATATCGTAACAAAGACTCCGCGTCCGGTTCCCACAAATAACACCACCAGCAAGTCAGGAATCTCAAGCCGCAGAGCAGGCCTCAAGTTCTCTTCAAAACGCTGCTGTCAGGATGCGTACACGCATTACGGCTCCGCCACCCTGACAACAAGCTTCCCCTTCACGCGCCCAGTCTTGAGCTTTTCAAACGCTCTAACGGGTCCCTTATCCTCCATACCAAACACCTCATCAATCAGCGCTTTCACCTTCCCCTCCGCCATCCACCCCGCAATATCCCTATACTGCTCATGATTATTCTTAACCCCCAGAAACCGAAACGGTCTCTTCCCACCGCCCAAAAACCCAGGCCACACCATCCGACTCACCAACCCATAGATATCCCCCGCAGAAACCCCCGCGCCAACCTGCACAAACTTCGCCCCCGGCTTCGTGAAAAGATGAGCGCGCCAGTACAACTCCCCCGGCGTCCCCACATTATCGACCACGAGATCGAACTTGCGCGTCATCTTTTCCAACTCCACCACCAAGTTCTGACTCTGGTAGTCAACGACTTGATCCGCGCCTAGCGATTTGCACAGCTCGACATTAGCACCCGAGCAGCTAGTGACGACGTAGCACCCCTTGACTTTAGCAAGCTGAATGCCAAAACTGCCCACGCCGCCACTACCGCCATTGATAAAAACCCCATCGCCAGTTTTGACATGGGGAACAATACACTGGTACGCCGTAAGAGCCGCCGTACCCACGCACGCCGCATCATCAACACTCACACCCAGCGGCAGCGGCACACAGCCCTCCCTCGGCGCAACGCTATACTCAGCCAGCACACCACACCTCACCGGCGGATCCAACCTCCCAAACACCAACTGCCCCGCCCTCAGCTCCTCCTCCTCCTCGCCGGATGCGTAATTTTTCCCAGCAGAAGAACCGGGACCAACGGCCACGACGCGGCCTGCGAAATCGACGGCCGGGACGGCGGGTTTCCTGATCACGAGGGCGCTGAACAGGGGGATTTCGGCGAATTTGTAGTCGGCTGGGTTGAGGGATGCGGAGAGGATTTGCACGAGGACTTGGTCGGTTGCGAGGGAGTGGGCGGCGGGCGGTAAGGGGGCGGCGGTGTTGAGTTTGAGGTTGTTTTCGATGCCGGCGGTGGATTGGGAGTATTGCCATGCTTTCATTGTTGCGGGGATGGGAGGGGCCATGGTCGGCGTTCGATGCGGGTGCTAGCGTGGGGGGGGGGTATCGGGATACTTTATATATATAGCGAGACAGAGGGTTAGGTGCAATGGGAGGAGGGAGGGAATCCAAACGAATCCTGAAGCGGAGAGTGCAGGGTCGGCATATGAGATCCATCCTGTCGTCATAGCGTGCCAAGCCTTGTAAGGCTGGGCTGCTGGCGTCACAGCAGCACAACTATCCTTGATGTACTTACATTGTGTACTGGTCTTTAAAGATGTGCTATTTCTATGTAGTAGACCTATCTATGTTACCGGAACATCATCTCTAGATGTCAACCATATGGCTTCAGTCACAGCAGTGTCAGCCCAATCAATGTCATCTAAACTTCTTACGGCAGATTACGCCCCAAAGTGGACCCTGCTAGCTCTGCTGCATTGCTCCCAGAAACCTACTGCACCTATCGTCAAATCACCCTTCGCGCGACATTCAACTCTCATAGGCCTGATGCAGGAAGCCCGTGATCAGGAGCCTAGGATACGGGAGGGTAGTGTAGGGTCGAAAAACAAAAGAAGTAGATAAAGATTCCGCTACGCAGGTCTGTGTGAAGGCTGAAGAATGAATTCCCATCTCCTGACTGTAGCTAAGCGGGTTGGTAAGGTGGGAGAGGGCGACGGAGAGGGAAAAGGAAAGGGAGAGGGAGAGGAAGTCACAAGGGCCTTGTCACGAGAAGCGAAGGAGACTGGTAGGAGTATAAGGGAAAGGAGAGGGGGAAATTGGAAAAAGGGTGGTAGATGGGGAGAGAAGGAGAGTTGGTGATTGTTCTGGGGGCAAATATTGTCTTGAAAGGTGCGTGGAGCTGATGACGAGGGAGTCAGTGAATGCATGTTCTCCTATCATGCACAAGTAGAGTAGCTAACCGTGTGCGCGTGTCCAAGGTGCGGTAGGTGTTGAGATGCTGAGATGAAGTGGGAAGACGAATGGTAGGTGGGGGGATTAAATGCTGAGGTGGAAGACGCTATATATGCCTTGAAAGCGGAGTTATGCTAGTCGAATGCGTATGTTCAAAAGAGCGCTCATATAGTGAATGTATGTGCGTGTTGAAGAAGCACTCCATTGTGCGCAAGTGGTGAGACAGATCCGTATTATCTATGCCGAGTGGAGTGGGGAATGGGTTGACATGTGAACTGAATGCTGAAACAAGACAGATGCCGGGAATGCTCTGTGAGACAGGGTCCGTGCCAGTCTAATGCGTGTATGTCAGAGGGCACCTAGATGGTGAATGTCTGCGCCAGTTGAAGACATGCTTCTTGCGCTCAGGTGGTCCGAGAACTGCTGGTAATTGGTGTTGGGTAGGTGTAGAAAGGGCAGCGACCTTCGACTGCGCCCAAGAGAATTTCCTAGAGCGCAACAGTTTGATCCTATGACATCAAACCCTCTCCCACCAGCCAGCTCTTACGAGGAGTTGGACCACGTTTCAGCACCGGCAGACCATCATTCCACCTCAAGCCATCTGGATTCCCATTGCGGTCGACACAGGCCGGAAAATGGGATCTGACATGATCCGTCCTGCCAAAGAGGCCCTTGCAGAGCGGGCAAGAAAAATTGAGAGTGGCGGAGTCGCCGGGCTGGCAAGGTCCCGTATAAGGTAACTGCCCTACGGCCAGCTTGGATGGGATGACGACTCCGTTGACAGCGCTCAATCTGTCATTCCTCTTTTTTGTTCGTTCTGATGGTGGTCTCGCGCTTCTTAATTCATCGCGCAAGTATACACCACTAGGGTTGCCATTTTGAGCCACGCAGGCCACGAAGTGAGATCGAAACTCTTCTCTGTCGGCCCAACGCGCTCCGCAGGTTGGGCAGAAGCAATGACTAGGGATAGATCTGCCACCGGATGGAGTGGCGCTTGGCTTGAGCGGCAGTTGGTCGGGACCTCGTTCATTGCACTGGTGAAGACGGTGTTGATCTGACAATGACATGTATTCAGCTGTGCTGCTGTCCTGCTGTAGACCGTTGTCGTTGATTGGTGATGGTTCTTGGCTGTGAGCTTGTTCCGTATCGGTGAACACTTGCTCATACTGCTGTTCCTCGATCGGAGACTGTTGGCGTCAGTCACTTCCGCATCAAAGGCAGGAGAACAGATCTACACTCACGTAGGCTCTAGCCTCGGAAGAGCAGACATTGTTGAGACTTCCTTGCTTAGAGAGATATTCCGTATTGTACGGAGAAATTGGGGGCAGTTTCTGACTCTGTCCTTGATCATGATCACACTGACGACCAGATTGTATCGAAGGGAACTGATCTTGAGGCCACTCATCTAAGCGGGGGTCTAGCGGATATCTCGGTGCGTAGGAATGCTGTCCTGCTTGGTTCTCCGACATCTTGACCGTGATGTATGATGCGAGAGATTCGGAGGAATGGTTGACAACCAAGGCGTCGTGAGTTGTTGATCGATTTGAGTATTTATTTATAGGGCGTAGCGTGTTTTTCGCCACGCGTCTTTCACTGAGAATCGTCATATCTGCAAGTAAGAATGGGAGCTCTGGGTCGGTCTGAGAGATCGCAAGCGTCAACCCAAAGCGTAGCTATCCTAATCTCAACACATAGACCTAACACGGCATCATCTCTCTCAACCTCTCTGATCCTCCGGTTTTAAAGCGAACATGTACAGCTGAAGCGACGAGCACCATATTCTCTAGGCTCCTAATCCCCAGAACTGATCTCCAAGCTCTCCAACATCACAGCCCAAACGCTATCCCCCCAGAGAATCACTAACAAAGCCGACAGTTTTGTCTCCTCCACTCCCCAAGAGCGGTTCAAACAGCCTTACCTATGAAATATTGAAAGGTCAAAGAGGCCGGACTGTGCGGCGCAACTGGATACCTAGTTGATCAGACTAATCACCAAATCCGCCATCTTCTTGCTCGCACAACTCCCCCAAGATCCTCCAACAATCAGAGGCAGGTAGCATGCAAACTCCGCCCACCTACTTCAACATTAGACACACTGCATACCTAATCTCGGTTCCTGCCGTCACCCTTTGCGATCAGATCAGGTCGTATATGCGTCCATCACCCTTATGGATCCGCCGCCACTCGGGGACGTTGCATTAACGGGATAGCTGATGTAGGCGGTTTCAGTTGGAGAGAGGAGAATATGGTAGTAAGTAAGCCGAGAGGACTGATGGTGCAAGGTATTGGAGAAGCGCAAGTCGTAGGGAATGATCAAGATGTTTGGAGACGGTGATGCTTCCCATGCATTATATGTAAAACGATACAGCGGTTGAGGAATATGCCTTATAAGATAGATGGATGATTACAAATAATACCTAGGCTTCTCCAATATCACCAAGTCAGGTCCACTCATCTGCCTTCGCCACCCCTCTATAAACATTTAATTATATAACGCTGGCACGAATTCCACATCCACGCACGATACAAAAATAATCCAAATGATTATCACAAAAATCAAAGGGCGCTGATAAGTTCGCTATAAGTCAAGCCGGCATTATACCTGCCGGGACGCTTAGAGTCAAATAGAGGCTAGCAAAAGCCGAATCGAAGCACTGAAAGTACGTCTTTTATGATGACTTATGGCATGCACACCTCCCCGGAAAGAAACCCCCTAGCGGAAGGTATCGTCATCTCCTGAAATCGCACACACTGGTAGCATTACCGTTATCGGCGATCTTGGCGGGAGTACACAAGGCATAAGAGCCTATTGCGCAATTTGGTCGCTCTTTATCGGCATTGTCCAGGGCAGACATGTTTTAAGTGGCCTCTTCAAGGTTTATAGTTGACAAACGCGATATCTTCAGGTCCTGATGATCGAGAAATACAGCCTTCTGGCTTCCGGCTCCGTTGAAAACAGGACCTTTCTCGCCGAGGTCGTCGAGAAGAGATCATCTGCAGTGAAAGGCTTCTTCGATGCGGCGGCTTCAAGTCCGGTTTCCACGCCTGGTGGACCCTGTCCCCCCTGCTTCTCCGTCTTCTGAAAGTCAGCCCAGACTCGAATTGGGACTCCGGCAAAGGCTCCAGCCCTTTTCCATAAGTCGATGAAGGAATCTGGGCTGTGTCGGTAGATGGTCCTCGTCTCGCCGTTTGCAGTCTTGTCAAAGGGCGGCTTCAACGGCTGTTCCATTGGTGGCCGGACACCAGCTTGTGACCCGAGAATGAGACTACCAGGTCGATGGGACAGGAGACGAAGGATGCGTGTTGCAACTTTGAGCTGGTTTTCATAGTCAAAAAGGTGCAAAAACATGTTGATGGCGATGATGTCCGTCTGGCCCGGACCAAGCTTAGTCATCAGAGTCCCTTTCAAGAAGCTCTCGTTATCCGCCAAGACGTCATCGGCCAAGAAATGATGAGGGAAGGAATCCTTGTCCCGCCAAAGCGCATATGAGAGATCTTCGTATTGTGGGAAAACATCAGAAGCATAGAGCTTTTCTGAGGGTGCGCCGTCAAACACGAGCTTTCGGAGATCTTGGCCCATGCAGGATCCCAGATCGAGCAGTGAATCTCCGGTCTTCAGCCGTGGGAGGACAAGATTGTGGTAGAGTGGGTGCTTGGCTAGGCCGAAGCTAAGGAACCAGAATTCCCCAATACATGGCCACGGGAAGATGCCCCAAGCTTTGTCTCTCTATCACGATAGTCAGCCACCTAGAATTTAGTTCCCGTGGGAGGTACTGAGGCCTACTATTCGGTAGATATGGTTCTCGACGTTTTCTGGTGGGATCTTGGCATACTGTTCGAATAAAGCACGTGCCTCGGCGGTCAGCTCGTCTGTAAGGACGTGGTGATACCATGGCCAAGATACGCTTCGCGCACCGTCAGGCACTGGTCCATCGAGCATGTGGGCCATTCTCTCTATGAATGTCAAACACTGCGATTTATTTGTACGTAGCCCCCTAGCAAGCCGAATGAGTCGGATCGATTTTGACAGCCGCCGATGGTAGATAAGGTCCGATAAGATATGCAAGGTTCGGGGATGAGGCTCCTGTGGTAAGATGTTTGTTCATCCGTAGCCCCGTTCTGGCGTGACAGATGACCTTGAGCGCAAGATTATTGTAAACAATGAGGCTATTCAGTGCTTATCCATCTAATTCATTGCTGCTGTTACAGGATCAAAAGCTCTAGGACCAGGACAATGAGCATTGGTCTGACATGAGTGTGGACGCGAGGGGGAGGGATTCCGTCAAAGTACACGGAGCGCTACGATGAGATTGTTTGAGACATGGTGGTAAAGTAGGAAGGGGATGATGGTTTCAAGATATCCGTAAGTGATGTCGCAGAAGTGTTTGATCAACAGATGCAACCATCTCTGATGGCCAAGATGTTGGCTTAATGAGTTTCAAGACGCACTGGCTCGGCCTTAGGCCCGATTGGCTGACACGATGAGTCATCGGATCTCATCTCGACTAGAGCCGGAGATTAAGGGGTACCTTAACTGCGAGGCTAACGAGCCGGACATAACTAAGTCTCACTGGAAATTCTCATCATGTCAATCCATGTATGTATATAGACAATGAGAGTATTCTCTTTTCCCATGAAGAATGCCTTTCATGGTTGTTGCTCCCTTCCAGAGATTGAAAGTGTGGGTGTGAATTCTATCCTTTTTGGCCAATATCCTTCTATCTTGCGTTTGGTATCCCCCCCAACACTTTCACAGAAGAGTCAACATTTGTAGTTGAATGTAACTGAGTCGTCAGGTGATGGTTCGCATACTTTCTTTACCTGCGCCGTCGGTCGGACATTTTCGGAAGCGGCCGTTGACTTTTCGCAGACATAATGCTGCTGCCTCGGGGACAATTCGGATAGAACCAAAAGTATCCGAACGGCTATATCAATGGAAAAACACCCCTCAAGCTGGTTGTTTGATCGAACCAAAATGCACATCAGATCATTCTATGGAGACTGTTTACATCTCACAACTACACCAATCGAATCCACAAACACGAACGTACAACCACAAGAGTCGCCATGCCTAGCAAAATCTACGACGCCCTCATCCTCGGCGCCGGTCCTGCAGGCCTTTCCACAGCTATCGGTCTCGCCCGGATCAAGCGCACCGCCCTTGTAATTTCTCACCAAAGTTTCCGCAACAATGGCATCAAAGCCATGCACACCGTCCTTGGTTTCGACGGCGCTCGTCCTGCGGAATACCGCAGGATAGGTAGAGAGCAGATTGAGAAATACGGAGATGGAATCGAATTTGCGCAAAGCGAAGCGATCAAAGTTCAGAAGGCGTACTTCGAGGACGCGTATCAAGGGTTTGAGATTGAAGAGAAGGGTGGCGAGGTATGGCGAGGAAGGAAGTTGGTGCTTGCTATGGGAGCCAGAGACGTCTTCCCGGATATCGAGGGGTATGCTGAGAACTGGCCGGATAACATGTATGCTTTTCCAACTTCCTCATGCACTGTTGCGGGTACTGATGAAAAATTTGCAGCTACCAATGCCTTTTTTGCGACGGCTATGAGCGCTCCCACCTGCCTATCGGAATGATGGGCTTCTCTTCGCCAAATCATCTCACCCACGCAATGATGATCTGCCATCTAAGCGGCGACAAGCCAAACGTCACCATCTTCACCAACGGTCCCTTTCCAGAAGATCCCGCAACCAAAGAAGCCATGAACGCGGCGCGATCAGCCGGCTGCGTCTTCGATGACCGCCCCATCACCAAGCTGACCCGTGCACCAAGCAAAGAGCGAAAAGGGGTCGACATCCACTTCAGCGACGGTGAGAGCGTAACAATGGGGTTCTTGGTCGACAAGCCTCCCATGGAACCAGTGGGCCACCAGATGCTAGTCGATGGACTTGGCCTCGAGACCGTTTCCCACACGTTCGGAAGCTGCTTCAAAAGAAACGAACCTTTTGGTGAGACCAGCGTCAAGGGTTGCTTTGTCGCTGGTGATGCGGGTAGTCCGATGACACACGTCACTGTGGCTGTCGCTCAGGGCGTCGCGGTGGCAGGTGGAGTGTCGGCGCAGCTGTGCGCAGAGGAGGGAGAAAGGGCGCTGGCGAGAGTCAAGGATGTGCGCGTAGATGATGTAGAGGTTGCTGCAACGGACACGACTTTGTGCGTGAAATAAGAGCTCGTTTGTAAATCTAGGCGTATTGCAGGTTTTTGGATATATTCCAGAATTAGTCGTACTCAAGAGATTAAAAGAACCGCCGTGAATCCCAAGGAAACCGCATCTAACATCGTATACATATGCACATCACATCAATCTCACAACCCTACTACGAACAGACAATCTCGCTTTCCCTCACACTACCAACAGCAAACTTTCAGCACGCAAGACTACTTTACACAGATGTATCACGTATCTTTGAGACGTCATTCGCGGTAAACCCACGCGCTCATCAAGAAACCGCGTTTTTCGGCCGATGGGCGGTCTAGAAGTGAGTCTTTACGGGGAGGTAGGAGCCAGGAGTTAGGAGATGGATGTGGTGCGAGTGCCCTGTGGTGGTGAGGGAGCGGAGGTTTGGGATTGGTTTGATTTGATTTGGTGCGAGGTATGAGGTGGGGGTGAGGCGTGAGGTAGGGGCTATGAGGTATGAGATATAAGGTATGAGGTGGACAAGAGCCACGTCGTTTGGTCTTGGAACTGAAGACTGTTGCATCGATGGATGCGGGAAGGGAGAAGTAAGAAAATGGTAGGATACTAAGGATAACTGAACTCCTAATGTGAGGGTTCATTTGACAGATCAGCATGATATGGTATTAGTCTAGTTGGAAGTAAAGAAACACTCGCAAGCACTGTGCATGATCGCCATCCGCATGAAATTCCCAAAAACCCGTCGGAAGCCCATCGTCTCTTCGCTGAACACTCACTACAACGCCGAGTCAAGCAACAAAAGCACCACCGAACCTAGTACGTACGGATATCAAAGATACGTAAACCTTACCGCGCACTCCTCTCAAGTTTGGCCAAAGTCAATCAGCCGAGAACCGACCTCATCATTATACTCACCCAACGTGCCTCCTTCCTCGGCCCCCAAAGCAATCTCCAATTCTTGTCCAAGATACCCAGTCCAGCAGTCGAGAAGAATCCCACATAACGTAGCCGCTCGCTCTCAGATCCTCGTGTTCCGGATCATTGTACCAGTACCTCGAGGTGTAGTGTAAATGCGCCCAGCGCCACGCATCTTCCGGGCCGGTATCGTCTTCGCGTATGACTGGCTCAGGGATGAACTCGCGTTGCTCCTCATCCGTCATGTGTGAAAGCCGTGCAAGACTAAAGTCACACCGTATGGGAGTGCCGAAGAACCCCTCGCAGCCCAAAGGTCGATTGAATAAAAGATGGCGACGTTCTCTGTGTGTCTTTGCGATAAGGAGTCGATGTAGAAAATTCAAACCGAGCGGCAAGCAGTGTGAGGGGTCCACTTTACTCCAATGGTTACCGAAGCGGGATTTGCGGGCTGCTCGCTTGGTGCCATGCTCGACTACATCTTTCAAGGCTAGAAAAAGTCAGCTGTTCGGAGCCTCTCCGTGCAGATGGAGGAGCGCATACAAGCTGAGACGGCTTCGCGAAGAAATTCGCGGATACATATCAGTTGTTCGTTCTCCCAAGGTGCGAAGCCGGCAAAACTTATGAAGATTATGTCGAGGTAATTGCTACTGCCTCTGTTGCGCAAAGCGTACAGGTTGCAGTAAAATTGAAATCGATAAAGCGATCTTTCAATGCGACTCAATTCGCTTGCCGAGATCGGCGTGGGATTCATCTCAGGCTTACCCGTCACAGGGTGGTGAAAGAGCGCAGAAGAAGCGAATTCGTTCGCCCAGAACTGAACATTTCCGTGCGTTTTGCTAAGAACAAGAGCGTCGCGAAGACCCCATTTTGGAAGTGCAGAAGAGGGCATTTCATCACCGTTGAAGAGCAAGCTGAGATAGTCGGCTGTATGTATGCCCCCAGGAACCTTCTTGCTGGACTCCCACACAGCGAAAGCATTACGCATCAAGCCAGGGGTGATTTGGTTCACCAAGATCTTGGCGAGAATGGAAGACTCGGGGTCGAGAAAGGAGTAGTACAATGACGAGCATGTCAAAATAAGCGCTTCCAACGATGCGACATCCGATACTGATGAGAGAATGATTTGCTTGATCTCAGCTGGAACACCGAGGAGAGAATGTAAAGGCGGTTGGGGCGTTGCGGTCGAATTGGAAGATTTGTGTTCCCTTGAAGACACCTGTGGACGAAGGAAGCGGTGTGCTCGCCGGCGTGCTTGTTGGAGGCCCTTTGGCATTATTTATTGGCGGCTTGCGATTGGCGCTTTATCTTGGTGGCTTTTGTTGGAATAAAAACTGGAAGAGGTTCTGTAAGGGTATAAAGAAAGGTAGGTTTCAGAAACGGAGGATCCGAGGGAAGGAGCCGCCACGCCATCAGCCCCACTCATTACGAGGTTTTTTTTTCAACTACTTTTACAAAGCTGTCCCAAGAAAGGCGAAGCCTGCCGGATGAATTTTACGGCCACGGCTCGCATGGCGAGTGAAGGATGTATTGTCGTGAGGCTACTCATATGCAGGTGACCGAATTCGCCAAGAAATCGACGTCGAAGTGCAAGGCAGCAAAATGTCGAGGCATTTGGTAATCTTTAAAACAAAGATCATCGTGGCGAGTCGTTTTTGAAGGAGCTTCAACTCGGAAACGACGACCGTGCTGCTAGGAGTTGACAGAATGTTAAAAATCCTTGCATTTAGTGATCGGCAACGCCCTAGTTAGAGAGAATATAATTATGACTGAATAGGTACGAGCCTTTTTAGCATCTCAACGCATCCGTCGTGGCCGGGCATGACCCTTTGGGCACAGGGCTCAGCGCGCGAAAGGCCGAAGATTTCTGGCAACCAATGGTAAATAACTACGCCAATAGATAAACTCGCACAGTATGACTCGAAATCACAGTCGAATAGCATTACAACAGTATTGACATGGCACATCATGTTGCGGTCGACGTCGGTACTTTCGGCACTGCCATACCCCTGGTCACCTGGATGTCTTCAAGGCAGTCGTGCGTTTATTGCAAGCCTAGATGAGACTAAGACTCACTGTTCAAACACTTGACCTTCCAAGTCTCCACGGCGCGCTGCTAAAGTGAGGCTGTGATAGAGTGGAAGCCTGTAGATGATTGGCGGAGATTGTTCAGAGTCTTACGAGCGCAGATGCTGTGGACACAGAGATACAAACATAGCGCTACGCTTGTTTGGCACGTGTACATATTCGCTGTGCAAGTCATGATTGATTGGTGCCAGTGACTTTGTATTCTGGATTCTGGACACTTGATCCCTAAGCTCAAAGTTATATGTTTGCGCTTATCCGATTCAGGCATTAGCGGGCTTTTAGCCGCCGAGGCTCCCATTAAGTTCGAGCGCGTTTCATCTTCAAACATTTCCTGAATTTGACAAGATGCCTGATTCCCCCAATGCGCCGCCAACCATAGGACATGAGTCAATGCGACCCAAGGTAAAAATGTACGGAGACCTTTTAACGCCTGGCCGCAGCATGAACGTCTGCCTACTCTAGACTCAATTCAGGAAGCATCCACGTCGAATCCTCTCTCTTGCCTGAGGTTGGGACTCCTATATAATCATGGCAAATCTGCAGCACTCTCGAAAGGTCGGAGCTCACACGAACCAAGAAATTCGGCCTGACTCCCAACCACGACGTACAGGGCGAAAGCGGAAACACAGAACCGTTTCGCCTGAACAGCAAGACTCTCAACAAGTACAGCAAAGAAACCGTATCAAAAGACGCCGAACCTCAGTTTCCGGTCGGGACCCAGACTCCAGTCAGGGCTCAGACACCAGCCAGGACTCAGATTCCAGCCAGGACTCAGATTCTAGTCGGGACTCGTCCAACCGATTCCCCTGGGATTCGCTATCTCGTGTGTGGCTTGCGCATGATGCTTTACGGGAATTTGATCGACGAAACCGCTTACTAGCGGCGAAATCTCCCCAAGAAGCCCCCAAACTCGAGCCTCAGATCCCCGCGAGAGACATCGAACAATTTGCTCGCCGCGGCGGTCCTGATCTCTCCGATCTCCGACAAGTATGCATGCAAGTTCCCATTCCATTCAGAACTCTCTAACATAAAGTCCAGTACTCGAATAGTCTCGAAGAGTTCACAGAATCATCCTCAATGCCTCGAAAGGCCGGGAAGAAATCTTCCGGCCGGGGAGTTCCAGACGACCCTAAGAAAACCGAGAAAGTAAAAAGGGCGTCGGCTTACACCCCGAATTTTGCTCAAGAACTTGCAGACAACGGCTTTGATATGGTCAAACGTAACCACAGACCTGCAAATCATCGGGAATGGAACGAAGCGGTTTTACAGCCTAGGCCATCCCTTTCGCCATCACGTATGTCTGACGGACATTACCATCGTTTCGCGGAAGCCGTCGATGAGGCGGAAAACGAAGACGAAGTCATGAGTCACGTGTTTCCCGAGATTGTTGGCAGACGTAGACACCCGGCTCGTCAAAATGTACAACTTGGGAACCTGGAACCCTTAATTGAAGGTATCGTTATCCCACAGCCTGATTACTACGAAGGCCACCTGCCTGGGCCCGGAAACCGACAGCTTCGACGACGGCTGGAGAAGTCCATTGTCCCCTCATCACACAAGCATTACCCTTTCTTGCCCAATTTCTTTGCGGAAGCCAAAGGCCCGGATGGTTCACCGGCCGTAGCTCAGCGACAGGCATGCCATGATGGCGCCTTAGGCGCTCGAGCCATGCACCGCCTTGAAAACTTCGAGAGACGGGGAGAGGTTTTCGACAACAAAGCACGCACCGCCAGTGTAGTATACCAAGGACAGGGTGATCTTCACATGTATACTCACCACGTCTCCCAGCCAGGGGGACCCGGAACTCTTATGCAGACGCATATGACTCCACTCCGATCATTTAGCCTTGCAGACAGCCCGGACTCGTTCCGACAAGGTGTTGGCGCTGTTAGAAACGCGACTGATTACGCCTGCCAGCTCAGAAAGGATTCCATCGCAGATGCACACCGCAGAAGTCGGATAATAACTCCAAAGCCTCCTTCAATTACATCTAGACCGACGCGCACGCCGCTTTCTTGCCAAGAACCTGTAGCTGAGTCTAGCGATTCTGACAGCGGCAGTTCTTCGGAAGCAGAGGAAAGCGACGATGGCAGTTATAGAGGATCTTCAAGAGCACGCCCAAGAGGGAGGGTCCTGGCACCGAACATAGTGACTGCTACTCCCAAAAGGCTCGCAAGCAGAGACCTTTCTCCTCCAAGGCGCGAGCTCCGGTCAGGACGAACTCGCCGATAGATCAGCGACGCACTTACTTACATTGGTGGGAGAATGTAAGAATTTCTTGGTGAATGACCATTCTTACTGTTTAATCTTCTTGAATATTTCAAGCATCTCGGCATCTGGCACTGTTCTACCTAAACTCACTGATTGCGTCGTACGCTGCGTGTCATTGGCTGCACCGTGTCCATCATTTCAGCAACGCCTTCGATTTAGCGGTACATAAGCCCCACGTGGCTACCTTATACAATAGCGGTGTGGTCATTTTGAGCGACTTTGGGCATTTTTCAAAGTATATAGAAACAGTGTAGATAGCAGCCTTAGGCAGAACAATAGAACTTTCTCCAAGGCAACCGTCGTCCATACCACCACCCCAGCAGCCCTCCTCGCTCCAGCCCCCACCATCCCATATGCACAACCCTCGAAAACCAAAGAACCAAAACACCAACAGATCTACAACAGTCGCTCATTGGAAAATTGAATTATAAGAGGAAAGGAAATGTGCAGTCAATGAGAACAAGTAGAGCTCGAGGATATGGATTGACTGAGGTGACTGGCAGGGCTGCAGATGGGGGGAGGAAAAAGGGGATGAGGGATGAGGGATGAGGGACGCATGGGTGGGCGGGAAGCTTAGGGAAGGGGAAGAGGGATGTGGGGGTGAAGGGAAAGAAGGGGGGTTTGGGGTTGATGAGAGCGGGTGTCAGTTTCGTCAAGATAAGGTAGCTAGCTAAGAGCGCTAGGGCGAGATAGAATAGATGGTATGTGTCTAACTATGTCCGCTATAATCTACCTATGAAACCCTCCCCGATGCGTCTTGCACCGAAACTGCAATCCTCACAGCACGTCTCTCGAAACAATTACGCTGCATGAACCGTCTACCCTGGTAGCCCTCATCCTCCTTGTTCTAGCTTAATTCAACCGCGTCGCTACCCCCAATCCCAGATCTCAGCCAACGCACAGCTCAGATCTGCAAAGAAAAAGATGGTCCCATATACGTTGCTATAACCCAGAAGCTAACACAGCCACATTCTAACATAACCCTTACCACAGCAGCCTTTCCTAGCTTCCTTCTTCGGCTCAAGTCTTGCCTCGAGAGAAAGCCATCTGCATACAAAAAAAAAAAAGCCGCAGTCGAGCCACCAAACCACCGATCCGACCTACATACAAATCGGGATTTACCCCCATGCTTGGAATACCAGCAGAATATGTAAGAAAGTGAAATACCACCCAGGGGTTATCCCACTTATCAACATTCCATCAACAATAGCTCTGGTCGACGAGAATGAACCATGCCACAGCAACTACAGTAAATCCCTTAGTGTTTAGACACAATACGTAGTAGCAACTGCTCTAATTATGAATTACTATACATCAGCTTGAAGCCAAAGCCCCAAAGCTACCTACGGTTGAGATCGACAAGTCTGTCTCGCCTGCGCTGAACCAAGGGCAGTGTGCCACCGAGGGAGGTTCTATTCTGTTCGCAAACAACAGGTTGACGCATGATACATACACTGTGGCATTACGACTGTGTTGACTGTCTTATTGCTCTAAAGGCGAGAAAGAGCGGGGAAGGAAGAAAGAAAGAAAGAGATGAAGGCAAAGAAAGAGCGTCATTTCGATCTCAGATTCGTAGGGCGGTATGGCTGTGGGATATCGTAAAGGCAGATTAGAGGCATGTTCTACATGCGAAATAAGGAGGCGCTGGGTTGAGGTATTAAGACTAGGGCTGGAGGTGACATGTAAGAAGGTTTTATGTTGAGAGGGTTTGACGATTTCCGGACTTGTCGAAAGAAGAGAGGGGACTGCCTTATGATGTGTCTTGGAGTTGAGATGGTCAAGCGTGGCTCGAAGGCTTGGGGAAAAGAAATCGGTTCAATGCTAATACTTGTTAGTCACAGGTCTGACCTTCTCCCAGCCCTCATCCAGCGCCTTCACCACATCCTCTGGCAGTGGTCCTTTCTCGAGGTCTTTCAAATTTTGCTCGATGTGCTTCGTACTATTCCACGCATCAGCATTATATTTCGTAGAGTGATCTTCGGCACCCAAAACTGACCTACTCGCTCCAATCAAAATAGCGTCTGGAAACTTCTTCCCTAACTGTGAATGATGCGTCATCCACCTCAGCGCCACCTCCGCCATCGTAAGCCCATGCTTATCCGCCGCCGGCTTGACAATATCAAGCGCAGCGAAATATTCATCTTTAAAATACCTCGACCTGTACATCTTGCCCTGCCATTTTTCGGGATCGAATCTCGAGCCCTTCTCCACTTGTCCGTCTTTCGAAAAGCCCCCAGTAAAGAGACCACCACCGAGCGGATTGTACGCGTAGAAACCCATACCGTAGTGGCGCAGACAGGGGAAGAGCTCGGCCTCAACGGTGCGGTTGAGCGAATTGTAGACGCCCTGGTAAACGGACGGCTTGACCCAGCCGTGGGCTTGGCAAATCTCGCAGATCTGCGCGACTTCCCAGGCCATGTAGTTTGAGATGGCGAACTTGTCGAAGAGGCCCTCGTTGTGTAGTTCGTTGACTCCGCGCAGGGTGTCGATGTAGGGAGTCGTCCGGTCTGGTCCGTGCAGATACCACATGTCGATTTTGTTCGCGCCCAGCGCCTTCAGTGATCGCTGTAGGTTCTCCCGCAGATGTTCCGGTCTGTGTGTCCACTGGTCTTTATCCGTGGAATGCCCAACGGTAGGATAGAACTTTGTGTCCATGATAATACTCCTTTCTTGCCAGTTGAGCTTACCAAGGTATTCCTCGGAGGAGCCACTGCCGTAGTAGCGCGATGTGTCGACTTCGTTGTGGCCGTAGGATTGGAAAATGTCGAGGATTTGCTTGGCTTCATCGAGGTCACTGACGCGGGATTGCTCGGCGCCGTTGCCGATTGTCATGGCGCCGAAGACGACATTGACGGCAGATTTTGGTTGTTGGGGTGCCATGATTTGTATATGCTAATTAAGGCGCGGAAATCATTGAAGAGGTTGAATTGATCGCAAGGGATGCAGCACTATTAAGTCTTTGAATATGGAACATTCGCCTATCGGCTTCCGAACTCCTAATTCCTAACTCCTAACTCCTACCTGCTAAGAAGCTTTGTGACGCCATCATACATTGCTGGCCGTGAGACCAGGGTGGTGCCAATTGCCACTCCACCATAGGAGCTGTCTCTTACCCGCAAAAAGTCATCCCTAACTGAAGCTATGACGATAACAAGGGACGCGAACGAAAGAGTGGTCGAGATTCAGGATCTTGGCTTATGTCAGCAAAAGCTGGGTGGTGCACCTAGCCCTAAAATAGTCAAATTGGAGTTGAACTGGCCGCAAGCAACATCACTCCATCAGATTCCTTTTATTACAGTCACTACTAGACTGGTTTCGTGGTTTGGTCCTAAAAGCTCCGAGGTCATCGTTCGCGATCAGAGATTCTACAGTTGGCTGCTCAACGTTCCTTGTTCTTGTTTACCGCGCTTGTTTTGAAAGTACGCACTGCGTCTTGGGGCTTTTTATTGAATATGTTAGGACCAACAGCAAGAGAAGTAGGTTTCATGAAGGATTGATGCTATGTACTGATGCCTTTAGTTGCCCTGCTATGTTGTCGCTTCATTTCCTTTCCCAGTCATCGCAGACCACAAAGCTTCCATCAGTTCAAAACATTTCATCCCCTCATCACGGCTCAATGCCTCTCCTCTTCCAAACCAACGTTCACTGATTTTACAGTTAGCAGTTATCCCTTTGTCATCATGTCCGCGGATGTACTCACGTTGCATAGACAAATTGAATAATAATAGCCGCCGTTGGCAAAGGGTGCCTGGCACGTCTGGCAGCCGCTGGCAGCACACTCCGCGGCAGCTGTAGCTGAGGTGGTAGCTTGAAAAGATCCCCCGTTGCAGCCCGCGGGCTCTGGTAGGGCTTCACGACGTCTGCGACTGTCAGTTTCAGAAATTGAAAGAAGAGGTTTCGCTCGATATGGAATTGAGGTCGGACAATGCAAGCTGTGCTTTGGGTCGAAATAAGAATGAAAGAAAGACAAACATGTTCAAAGCATTGGAGGCAAGAATGAAGGCGGAGGCGAGCACGAGAAAAGCGCTTGAGAAATGCATATCTGAATTACGGATAAGTCTGGCTGTCTATAATTTCGGTTGCTTTGATAATTTGGAAGGCTGATTTCGAGATGCTTGCAGAGCTCAACAGGCTCGAAGGGATCTCCTTCTTATACTGGAGCTCCGTGAGGCCCCAGGTCAGCATACCGCGGAGCAGAAATGAACCAATCGGTAGAAGATGCAATTGGACATGGACTAACGTTCCTCATTCTGGGGCGCTCAGATTACCACAAACAATTTCGGCACCTGAGCTAAGTCAGGGTTACGAGGCACCTGTTGGCTCAGTCGCTGCAGCATGGTACTCCAGAAGAGGCCAATGTCGCCAACCTTACTAGAGCAAAGTCCATCGCTAATTTGACGGATCCAACCTGTGCATGTTATATTTAACTGTGGCGTTGACAAGTACACTGCTTGGTAAGATTGGTAAGTGATTCGCGGGATGAACAATTACCTATTGGGAGCGCAAGTAGGTGTGCAGCAGATGATAGTAGCAGTGATAGTTTCGTTAGCTCTCCATCTGACTCCACCGCTTACCCTGCTTTCTCCGCTTTACGAAGAGTAACAGCTGAATCCAAATCATGATTGGGTCACGCTTGAGGACGCAGCTGAAGATTCAACTCCAGGTTTCCTCGGATCTAGGCCGGTCAGAACTCCGAAAGATCTGTTATGAATAGTTGTGGAATCGGAGACTTTTGGCGGTTGAAATCGGCTTGCGGGTCTAACCTGACCCGGTTTCGTGGGGGTATCCCGGGTACTACCCTTTTGGTTTCCGTTGGTGGCGCCTTTCCTCTACTAAGCTTTCAGATGCACTATCGAATGCAGTGAGACAGACCGACGTTACACAAATCCTTCATGGCAGAGAATAAGCGGTGAATGTCATGATAGGCCTAGACAGAGTGCTTACGGGAGACTCACGTAAGACTTTTCGGGTGGCAATTCCACCAGGGTTGCTGCCGAAGCTTGCTGTGGGCTTTTGAACTTTTCACTAAGCATATTGGCCTCCTCTGTGGTCGATATGGTTAGAGCAATCACCCAAGACCCCCAGGATCTTTTCCCTGCCCTAAAACCACCAGGATTGCTCGTATCACAAATCCCGGTTACCATGGTGAGTGCATCAGCAACCTGGTTAACATAAATGTGAGGTATGAGGGTGTGACTAGGAAAGCTAGAGAACGCAGAGATCCGCTTGAACATCAACCAACAAGGAGGCTAATTCACACTAAAAGGTTCGAAAAGGCGTGCAAAAAGGTTCGCTAACACAACATAACGACAGACATGTCGCTTTTCGAAACAAGGACCCACCGTATTACTTACCCACAACCCATACGTCGGCTCCAACTACTCTTCCAACTCTCGTCCACTTTCCTAATTACACATCATTTTCTCCCACTCCTGATCTAACTTCATAATCTCATTCTTCATCTGCTGCTCTACAGCTGCCCTCAACGAATCAGCCTGCGTTGCCGTGTATCCATATTTCTTCGCCTTTGATAAACAAACTTCTTGCCTCTCCTCACACTTTTTCTGAATCTTTAAGAGTTCATTGTTGTAGCACTGCAAGCAATGTTCTGGTCCGGTATATGCAAGCTTGACAACGACTTTGGTACCGTTGCAACCATGCTGCAGGACGTCTGGGGTAAGGGAGCAGGGCTTTTTGGGAGTTGGAGTTTCAGTGATGGTTGTGCAACCTAAACAAATGGATTGGTCGATGAAACACATGTTTATCAACGGCTGTGATATTTGAAGGCGAGACTGGTGCTGATGACTTATGGCAGATTTTGGGAACTGAATTGCGCTGATGTGCTGGTAAATGGCTGGATGATGGGATCAGCTGAGGATCCTGTGAATACTTAAGGAAGAGATCGGAAATGGCACCACAATGGACTGGATGCACAAGGAGCACGAATAATGCGGCATCGAACAAGGCGCAATGTGGCTGGAAGGATCGAGAGGATGGTTTTGTGCTGAGGAAGAAGGAAAGGTAAAAGAACCTAATGGTCGTTGCTTGGAACAAGGAGCAAGAGCAACAAAGCGGTTTTCGAAAGCTGCATGTGAAGCTTCCCGCCAAGGACATCGATTAGCTCGCGTGAGATAATGACGAGTTGCTTGCGCTATTCTAGGCTCTGTGGTCCATCTGAGACACGAGCATGGCGGCACCAGCACCGTACGCGCCAACATTGCCAATAGTTTCCTCCACCAACGGCTCGCGCACAACATGCCCTTTTCAGGATGTTTCATAATTACCATATTGGTTTCCTATCCGACACTACAACAATGCAGACACCAGTTAAGGGTGTTGCTCACCATCACAGTCACAGTTGCGCTTCTTGGGATATGACAAGCCCAAGATGCTCACCACGATAATTCCTCTATCGAGCTCCCTCAACCTATTAAAAACCACACCCCGCGACCTATCTCAGCTCCCCTCCTGCCAGTCTATTCCAAGGCTCCTGCTAGTCGAACAAAACAACCAACGAATTAGCCTCAACACCACCCAAGGCCTCTGGCTAAGCGCCATCCGAATCCTTACATCAAAGCAGACCAGTCTCGCCAAAACTCGAACAAAATATCGCGAGCATCGTGATGAAGCCATCCGAAGCCCGTTGAATGGCGTTCTCGTTTTTATCAAGCGCAAGACGGTGACCGGTCCAATCCGAACACCACGACATCTTTCGGCGTTTATGCATTTGAAAACGCCAAAGCCGATCGCGATGTATTCTTCTTCACCAAGGCACAGAAGCCCGGAAGGATTATCACGGGGAAAAGCAGCTCTTGGAGAGTTAAAAGGGATCAATGATCAGATTATCAGCTCAGATGATCTGCGCTAGGAGAAGAGACTTAATTTCCATATATTGTATCAGGGTTTCGTATTTTTTAAAAAAAAGAAACAACAATAAGTGCAGCTACTTGTCCCAAAGCATCCGCATCGTGTCTTAGGAGGCTCCGTAGCCACGCTCTTAGCCACTCCATTGACGCTTAGTACTAACACGCAAGAATCAATCAGCTGTCCCGTATCAACCGCCTCTCATTACACCCTCGAAACCTCCACAGGTCTGATATCGCGCATTTTCGCAATCACTATCGACGTCCCGGGAACGAACGTTCGCAGGGTCAGCAGAGCATATCGCCGCCTTGCTCCCAGCGGCCACTAAACCGGCTTTCAATGGATCCTGTTATTATCGAGGGCAGCTGCTTGCACGTGCTGGATGGATGATTCCACTGCGAACTAGTAAAGCGACGGGCGGGATCCGCGCTCGGAGACAGGAACGTGAGGCATATTCCGGAAGGTAATCATGAATGTAACAATCACGGCTTTCGCATTACCGGTCGCATGAGGGAGCTAGGACCCACCATCGTTTGAGACCTAAAAGCTACTTAGTGGCTATGATGCAGCCGGTAGGTAAAGCGCATGCGTGATTGGGGGAAAGCATTCGCCATGAGACGAACGCAGACTGAGAAGACGAGCATGAAATCCTCAAAAGCTCGACTACACCTTAATTACGACCATCCCTATACAAGATGTAAGTGTATAAAAACGAAAAAGCGAACTGGATCCAATCCAAACTCTCTCCTTTGACACCCAAACTTCTTTATCCCCACCCATTCTTCAATTCCCCCCCCCCCCAACCTTTCCTGCGCCTTTCTTTCTTTCTCTCCAATCAACAAAACGAACCGCTTCTAAAACAGCCAAAAAAAAAAGAAAAAAAAACCATCCTTTATACCTCTGCCCTCTCTTTCTTTTTCATCCCAGACCATGCTTTCTTTCTTTCTTTCTTTCTCTCTCTCTTTCCGAACAAGGGCCCCCAAAAAAGAGGAAATAGAAGAAGAAGATGGAAAAGAAGAAAAGTACCACGAACAAAAAAAAAAAGAAGACAAAACAAACCAGCCTCTTAACGCAGCTTTCCCCTTTTTTATCGCTTCGGCGTTTTCAAGAGGCTGGATATCTACAATTCTTCTACAATCCGCTCGTCCACTGTCAATTTCACCATCAGAAGGAAAATCGGTTCCAACACACAACAAACTACTTACCCCATCCAAACGAACCAAACCAATCCCGAACCCCAATCCCCATCCGCATCCCATAACCCACCCAAACCCACCCTCCCAAACACCCCCAAAACCCCTCCAGAACCATGGACCCACCAGCCCCCTCAATCCCCCTTGCAGCCTACAACAACACCGACATCGAAAAATGCGCCGGTAGCGGTACTCTCCCCTCCCAACCCACCACCACCCCACCCCCCAACTCAGTCCGCACGCGCATAATATCCGGAATAATGATGCTGAGCATCATCGTGCTGATAGTTATAATACTGGTCGTGACGAGCGTGGGGCATCATGGGAAGGTGGGGGTGGGGAGGGTGAAGGGGGGGGAAGGGAAGGGGGGACATGGTTGAAAGTTGGAGGAGGTTAGGGATGGGAGGAGGGGGGGAGGGGAGAGGAGGGGGTGGGCGAGTTGGGGAAGAAGGGGGAGGGGGAAGAGAGGGAAGAGAAAAGAGGGGGTAGGAAGGGAGGGAGGGAGAAAGAGAGGGAGGGGGGAAGAACGGAAGGAAGGAAGGAAGGAAGGATAAGAGGTAGTAGGGAACCATCATCGAGATACAAGTTGAGAGCGTACGTGGTTCAACTGCCACTACCAACATCTCACAAAGAATCCTAAAAGTACACTCAGCTCAAAGGACTTTTTTTCCGCTCGCAATTCGCGCATGCGTGTCATCTATCCATTCCCAATCATGGACTGTCGTTACCTTTTACATCACGGATGTGCTCGATACCATCAGCAGACGTCTTTTTCATCACCCTTCGCATCAGCCTTCCACTTGTAGCTTAGTAGTCTCGCAATCAAGCCCTCCTTTGTCTTTCGAGGAGGGTCTTGAGTTTCCCCTTCAGACCTAATCTCTACGGAAGCGCGTTTGTGCAAACCAGGCTGTTGGGAATTAAGCTTCTCTGCAATCGGTGATCTCGGCGTATCGATTGAGTGCCCTGAGTCGAATCTGACAACGCTATTGCGTTCGAGTGTAACGGTCGGACTCATCATGTACGTATGATTACCCCCAGGTGCAGCACGAGCAGCCATACCATCTGTTGCGGATTGAGAACGGGCTTGTCGCGGACGTGATGGTGCGGGATCTGCGGCTGATGGTGGCCGTGTCAGTACCACAGACTCTGATTGGGAAAACGGACGGAGCACAAACCCTGTTCGGCTTTTGACCGATGGAGATACATTGAGGTCCATTTCGGCTTCAGCCCAAAGATACTGAGGACCCAAGCAACAGTATGTGAAGCATGTTCGTGTAACCAGCTTGTCCGTCGTGACCAGAATCGAAGTCCACTCTCAGTGTTCAGCGATCCAATAAGAGCGTAGGTTGGGATGCAAATGACCACCAAGACAATTCCAAAAATATGGAAGCTTTGTTCAGGGTTCATATTGGTCATGCCGAAGACGGAGGTCACGAAGGTAAGAGGAAGGAAGAAAATAGTAACGAGGGTAAGGAGCTTGATGTTCCGCCCTTGTTGTACTGTGATTGCCTGTTGTTGCACTGATCTGCGACTTTCTAGAACGGACGTGCCACTGAAGAGGTTGTCTCGAAGCCCCTTTATCTCTTTGATCTTCTCATCGTTCAATTGATCGATTTGCTCGAGTCCACGGATTTCGTGCTCAATATCCTTTCGGAGGCTCGCCATCCGCCTCCGCCAGTGAGCATAGCGCGAAGACTGGCTCTCGTCTCCGGGCCAGATGATCTTGTCGGAACCATTCCATACGTCATCCGTAAACGTCCGCTTGTACGCAGAAATCATCTCGTTTATATCTTCATTCATAATACCCAATGACTGCTGAGCCCAGAAATAACGTCTGATATACGTGAAGTCGTCATCCTCAAAGAGAAGCCTGTCGCGTACGCTCTGCTTGAACATGAACTCCGGAGGAGACCTGACGAGGTCGGAGATCCTATTATAGACCTCCATCAGTCGCTTTTGTGCGTCCTTGAACTCTGCCCGTAAGGTTATGAGGAAGGCTTCAGGCCCGTTGACATAATGCTTTGTTGAGTCATGACTGTGGACCGAGCTTTTCCAATCTGGGTATGCTTGCAAACTTAGAACGTGCCATGGGCTGAAGGGATCATATACATCTCCAATCTTGCGGCTGATTCTACGGTTACGGTTCCGGATCTTCGATACAGGCTCTCCACCAAGCCACAAAGCGACAACTGAGCAACACCTGCTTATGGGGACGTGCCCTTCCATGGCTCCAATATCAGCTCTTTCGTCGGCTCGTTGCCATTTCATGGGAACACATTCATCGCCAACGATCGTGAAGTACTCAAAGGTGAACATAAAGGTCCTTCGATGTAAGGGATCGGCATCAAAGGGCCGGTGAGGTAGCGCTCTGGTTTTATCGTCAACAAGTAGCTGGAACGCCTCATCCATGTCGAAATGCTCTCTCATGGTGTAGTGGAGGGCCGCAAAGAGTAGAGGTGAGGGTTCTCGAACGATGGTGATTCTGCCAACAGCCAGCCGCTGCTCTTCTGATCCTGCGTTGATGCTCTTGATTTGGTCCCAAATGTCCAAAGCTCTTGACTTTGGAACTTCAGACGTATGTAGGATGCGCAGGGGGGCCCCGTCGTTGCCGACTGCGTACAGACATGTCAGACCACGAAATTCGGAATGAATGATGCTCCCCGAGTTCGGAAGTTGTGCATACCATTGAAGATACTGTAATGTGATAGATGCGAACGATCTTCTGCTTCACCAGGGTTGGTAGGAAAGATTGTCCCCCGCCGTACTACCTGATCTCTGCTAGCAATGTCTCCCAGTATTTTTCGGCCAGCCTCCGTCCAATCGTAGTTTCTGATGTGTTTGCGGAGACCCTCTTCATCGTATGACTCTCTGGGCAGAGTCTGCTGAACAAAGAGCGATTCGTCATCGTCCGTATCCGAATCCTCTTCGATCAGATTGCCTGAGTCCTTGGACACGCTTTCTACTTCGAGTGTAGTGGATAAAGTCCCGGTATTTCTGCGGACGGCTTCAGTCGTTAGGCGTGGGCGAGGTGTGTCTGTGGAGGGAGCGGTGAGAGCTTGAGCCAAGACATCGTGAGCTCGACTGAGGGTATCGAGATACTTTGCTCTGTCATCAGCAAGCTGATTCAGCATTTCCTGTGCGCTAGCAGCATCGAGCGCCATTGCAATGCACAACACAGACGCAACATGTCCATGAGAAAGGAACGACTGACCAAGCAGCGTCGTCGTGATGAGGTGAATATGAGGAAGACAATTGCGATGGGACGGAGAGCAGAGCCTCCAGGCCTTTCAGCCTCATTTTCCTAAGAGTCACAACCATCGTGCTGCCAAGACGGTTTGGTGCAACAACGCCAGTTGACGGCCGAGGCTAAGCTAGCCTTTAGAATGCCAAGAGTAAGCGAGTGCCAAGGCCGGAACGGGGCAGGTTTCCCTTTCGCGGGGACACAGTTCGGCCGGGGTAGATGTTGCATGCTACTCGTGGGTTATCGGTATCCGTGGATATCATATTCCAGCCATAGATATAACGCATAGTCATAGAAATACGTATATCTTGATGGTCGCGTTACACCCATCTCATGGGCATTTTGAAAATTACTTGTTTTTTATTCCACGGTTTTTATAATATAGAAAAGAGAATTCCAATAACAAAAAGTAATTATTTTTTATTGATTTTATTTATATAATTTTAAATTCCTAGACTTCAATTAAAAATAAAAAAGTTATTATTAAAAGATTTTTTTTTCTTATGGGGTTGAGCTTTGGGGGCTATGGCCCTCGGGGCCCCTATAAGAAATTGGCGGTAAATTTTTTATGATTTTTTTAGGGCTTTCAGGGGCTTATTATACCCCGAAGCCCAACCCTAGAAGAAAAAAAACTATTTTTTAATAAAAAAAATGTATTTTTTATTGCATTTTAAAAATTATAAATTATTTAAATAAATTAAGTAATAAATAATAATATTTTTTTATTAGAATATTTTTTTCTCTTCTATTAATCTAGTGGAATGAAAAATAAGAAATTTCAAAATGCCCATGAGATGGGTGTAACGCGACTATCAAGATGTATCTATTTCTATGAATACACGTTATATTCATGGGTGGAACCGATCCATGAGTAGCATGCAACATAGACATATCCTAAGCATATGCGACTTCACCCGGGGTAGAACGGAGGGTTTGACGCTTATGTTCAGCATATGCTGATAGAAATTTAAAACTATCTAACCCTGGCCCTCCTAACCCAAACCCTAGCCTAACCAGCCTTCGGCGACCCTCCGGGAGCTCCTGCCGGAGGTCCCCCCTATCGTAATCCTAATGATTTAACGTATACCTAGCATATTATAGAGGCAGAACGCATATGTTTAGCATATGTATAGACATATGTAAAGACCTCGTCCGGGGTAGAGACCCATATGCGCAGCATATGCAAAAAATTCTACCCCGGATGAACTATACCCCGGCCGAGCTGTAACCCACATAATCGTCACGCCAAGAAGAGTACTTCCAACTAAACAAGGTACGCCTCTCACATGAATGGACTACTCCTCGATTCCGCGATTATGAGAAACTCTTACTTGTCTACGGCCGGGCATAGCAGAGACGTCCGTGATTGGAAAGCTTGCTTTTTGAAAAGCTTGCTTTCTTTCTAGTTGATAAAGTGTTTTGTGCAGGGATTACGAAAAGTGAGGATTTAATCTTATTTTTTCTAGACCAATCAGATCATCGAATTTCAGAAATTTGACGCTAAAACACTGCTTAATTCTTTAAATTTGCGCTAAAGCACTACTTATAGTGTTTAAGAGACGAAACGTTTTAAACAGGAAGCATTATAAGGCTGAGGTCTGAATCTCAAAAGTTCTATAACACTACACTTCCGTTTCTCCAACACCACAAACCATATAATAATAAAGTAGACTAATAGAACTTTAGAGCTATTAATGCGCTTTCAAATAATGCTACAAACGCGTTATTTAACTAAATAATTCTTGATGAATATCGAAAATAAGCATATTGACTACTCTTTGATCTTTCGATCAATCTTCGACTTTCAGCGATTAAGGCTATTTAGGTGTATTTGATCCTTCTAAATTTGATTAAACCACTACTATAGCCTCTCCCTTTAGCGCGTTGCTCGCTGGCTAAGAGCCTCTATAATTACTCCTAGCCGGGGAGTAGACCCCGTGTCCGACCTACACGCATCAAATGAGACCTTTAGAGCATTTCGCCGCCTTTCAGCCAATGAGCAACTTAAATATGCGGGTCTTTATTGCCCTAATCGAATTAATTGCAGTATTCTTATTAGTATATACGAGGCAAAGAGCTACGAGTGAATAGATAGGAGAGTGAACGAGAGAAGAGGATCTTATGTACGAGCCATCAGGATATCTAATAAGCCTCTCTCATGCTAAGCTATTCTACTTAATCTAATTTCTCTATAGAAGTCTACGAAGCCTTAGAATTAGGGCGCTGTCTCGTCCAGTCCGCCGCCCTCAAAGAATACTATATCGGTAAGCACGAGTGTCCCTCTACCCGAAGCTAGATATTCATCATAGCTAGCGATATACATGCTCAGCAGCGAGAGTTAAAGTCTATTGCCGGCGTTACACGTCGCTGTCGAGTCGAGATTCCCCGCTAACAAATTCCATCTCTGCCGAACCCCACCCCGTACGGCCTCACCGTCACGTCACGTCACATCAACGAGCACGTGCTGTGGCTACGATCACGTGTCATAGCTACTAGGTACGTTGCAGTCGTCGCCGTGGAGTTGCAGACCATCAAAAACACGTACGTTGCAGTGGATCACGGCTACTACGTACGATGGAGTGGTGTCTATGACGGTCCAGACCATCAAAAAAATCAATTCTTTCATATGTTCTTTGGCTATTGATATCACGTTGGCCCAGCCGGGTTCGAGTTAGAACCCTGGCGGATCAAATCAATTGTAGTAATGGCTAGGCCAGTCATCAAGAATCGGGGCTATTTGTGTGGTATTTGCAGTATCTATTCCACTACACCACAGGGCCTTTGAATACTAGTCACGTTGCTATTAGATAGATAAAGAAAAATCATTCAAAATACGCCTGCAGTCGCGATATCACGTGACTCAGCAAGCTTTCCACTACTGGGTAGCCCGCGCCCCCAGCACATATTATCCGATGTCCCTGTTCTGGGCAGGGTCGTATTTAGCGCCTTGAAAGCCTCCCCGCAGAGTACGGGCCCCTCCCTAATAATCTTCGCGGTGTTGACTTAGGGCTCCGTGGAAGTAGAAGGCCCGTTGAGGCTCTTTGGGTACCCCTGCCGAGCATACGCCATGGCCCCGAGCCTCCCCCCAGAATCTTAGATGTGCAATCAGCTTACTAGATATCTATAGTTGATTAGATTGACGACGAAGTATTACGCGGCATTCTTCGAGCGCGCATTTACTAGAAAGCAATAACGTGAGAGAAATGATCTAATATTCATTTTATATCTGGGAACTCTGGGCCATTCCATAACTGCATCGATACTAGCACGGGACCTTCTCTTCCCTCCCCTGGTATGAAGTTTCTCTGGTCAGTGGCATCTGCAATCTGGCTCATCTCTTGCCTGGCGCTGCTATGGATGCCGTCGGATCCTATCAAGATGTCCCCCATGTAATATCAATCGTCTTTGCTCGTGACCTGGATGCCGCCCTCGATTGACTTGATATGCGGTCCACTCGGCTTCCCATGTGGATCCGGTTCATATACTTCAGCTGGTCGTACAGCACCTTCAGGAACCACTGTCGGTTGAAGAAACGCATTGGATAGTCGTGCCTGCAAGCAAAGTTATCAGCGTTGACCTCGGCGGGCCAGAGCTGTGAGGGCGAGTTGTGCATTGGAAGCTCACCGTTTCTGATTTGGCTCGGGACTATGTCGGTCGCCATAAAAAATATTAAAAAAGCACGTAGAGATTGCGGGACTCGGTTGCTCCAAGACAGGGTATGTAGATGCCAAGATAGGATATGTAGAAACATCATACCATCTTCGCCAAAATAGTTAAATTGTTTTCATTCAATCCACTCGTGATAGGGACGTGAAATTTACGTTAAGCGCCCCAAGCCTTTTCTCGAAGAACCTTCATGTATAATAACAATACTCGGTCTCGACGTCAAAGTTGCCCATGCACATGAGATTTAATGCTTGGGAATGCATAGAGTCCATCGTGGAGCGGTTTCTCAGCATAACACCACTTAGCCAGAACTCTTCCTACTTCTAGCAGTGATATTGAGTCTTAAGCTCATGCGCCGTCTCGAGGAATGACACGTAGGCTTTGCCACGCCGATTCCCTACTGGTCTGCATTGTAGAAGAGCGATTTTTTTTAAACCGTCCCATTATATTAGTGGCATCGTGCTTCGGCGGGTTCATTCTGGCTATATATATATAGCTAAGGGGTGAGCACTGTAAAGAACTCTGCAATGCCGAACACAAAATCGTGATTTCTTTCCGACCTAGCAACATCTACAATCTACCTTACCCACCTTCTCGCCCAGAAATAAGCCTACATGAACCCTTCCCACCACTTTGACTAACACAGTCCAAGATAGTGTTCCTACACCATATTAGACATGACTTCCATAACCTCATGTGTTTGTTTGAAAGGCGGCGGGGTAGCGCTCGCCAGCCGGCGTGAACTTGGCCAAGATAGCGTCGATCTGCGCCATCTCCTCATCCGTGATATCGATCTGCTTGCTGTTCTCCTCCACCCGCGCCACTGTTGTGGCGCCAGGGATCGGGATAATAGTGGGCATCCCAGGACGCCTCGATAGCGCCCTCGTCCAGTTGATGGCGAGCTGGGCCGGCGTGCAGCCTTTCTTCTTGGCGATCTCCTCGACCTTCTCAACCAGCTGCACGTTAATGTCGAAGTTCTCCTTCTGGAACCGAGGGAAGTTGAGTTGGAGTAACAACGAGTCCTTCGGGACGTCTTCGAATTTCTTGAACTCGCCCGTTAACATGCCTCTGCCAATCGGCGAGTAGGCGATGAGCGGGATCCCGTACTCGGCGCACGCTTCCGCAACGCCATTCTCCAAGGGGTCAGTAGCGAACCTGTTTCCCAATAAGTGTAAGCGGCAAATCACTGGTGCCACCGGATCTGTTAGGGTGACTTACAGCGAGAGTTCGACCTCTACGGCGAGAACCTTGGTATGTTTGACAGCTTCATGGATCGTTTCGGCCCGCACCTCCGATAGCGAGATGCCCCCAAGTTTACCAGTCTGGACGTACTCCTTATCGATAATACCAAAGGTGACTTCCATAGATACGGCTGGGTCCCGGCGGCCGAATTCAAACAAATCGATCTTCTTGCGGCCCTTAAGCTGGGCAATGCTGTCGTCGAGAGTCCGGCGCGTGTTTTCCGGGGAGGCATCCACCTGGTGGATTTTAGGATTCAGACCACCCTTGATGCTGATAACAACCTTATCGGCGTCTTCGGGGTACTTCTCAAAGTACCTCTCCAAGAGCACCAGACTGTTGTAGTTGGGCGGCCCGTAGAACTCGCCGCCATTCCAACAGTTGCCTGGCGGACCAAGGGTTAGCCAATTCGGCGAGAGAGACAGAGAGATCGCCCACGTACATCCATTCTTGAGGGCGGCGCGCATAACCTCAAAGGCCTGCTCCTGAGGGCATGGTGTAGGTCGCCAGGTCAATCCCATGAGGCCGAAGCCAATAGGGCCTACTTCCTTACGGACGAGCTGGGGCATCTTTGTGTTGTGTTGGTGGGCAGTGTGGGAGAAAGTTTGAAATTTAATACTTTAGAAGAAGGTCTTGTTCTCTTGGAAAATGGTTGGTACCGTTGCTGGTCTGGTAAAGGTTATGTGTGGTGTGGAGAAGAGAAAGGCTACAGTGAGTAAATATATAGATTCTACCTGATCCCCATTTACACGTGTTCGCGGGGATATGCAGGAATATGCAGTCCGATAAGACTGACCACCAGAGAACTTAGGGTTAGGGTTACCCACCAGAATTGCGTTATTATCTATCTCTATCAATACGAGATAGATTTTAATGATTCTTGGTGGTTTAGAAATCGCATTGCATCTCGCGTTGTTTATTTTTTCCTCTTTTCCATTAAGTAACGTGGAAAATAAAATTACATTTCCCAGGGAGTAGAGAATGAACTCAAAAGGTACCAGAAATGCAGCCATATATGAAGCAGCCCCGCGTTCCTACAACCAAGTAAAAAACCCTCAAACACAACCTCAGGCAAAATTTTAAAGGCGTCTGGCATATCTATGTGTATGCCATAGGCGCAAATGTGATTTCCGGCGCTGCCCCCTACATGATCTCTGGAGTTCCTGTGGACTCCAGTATGCTCTATCTTAGCAACGTCATTGAGCCATGTCGACCTAGAAATGAGCTCATAAAAACCTCGCTGTGTGCTTAGTATGCTTCTGTGGGACTCGAAACTAAGACCTTCGAAAAGTATTGGAAATGACGCTCGAACTCGATCAATGCCAGGCATGAGCCTAGGAAGCACGGAGCCGAAACCGTCAATCGGTAACAGACATCACGCTAATCAGCTCTTTGAGACTTGAACCACCATTGTAATTGCACTATTACGCGCATCGAAAAGTCCTGAGATCATAGTCTAGTGCGCAGACCATAGCGCTTACCAAGCTGCATCTCGCACACCAGGCTGCATGGCTGACTGACTAGCATTAAGCAAGATCTTCTCGTCCACTGTCACGGCTAGCGGTTTCCAGCGACGATTTTGTAGAAGAGGATTGAATACCGTATTGCTAGATGCTGCGATACTCTCTACACTTCTTCAAGTGTCTTTAAACCCAAATCTCTTGCAAGCAGACAAACATGATACGCATGCAAATTCAATGATATTTACTCAGGACCTTTCTTGTACCGACTTGGACTCTTTTGTCTTTAGAATTGCGCATGCTCGCTCTGCTGCGCGCACGGTGTTGTATACTTCACTATACCTTTTAAATCGATCACAGTCCTCTATGTAACCCTTACGGCCGGAAAGTCTATCTCCTTGGCAGTCTAGCACTGGAGTACCACTAATAGCTTCGACCTTCTAGCAATGATCCACCTATCACGCAAGGTCCGCAAAGATCATGACCTCACTCCCTGCAGCAAAAAGCCACATACTCTCTCATTTCTGAAGATTGCGCAAGCTTTCCTATCAAAAGCGTGGACGATGCTGCAGACACTCCACTTTGTAATATCCCGCATGGTGATCTCAGCATCTAGAAAATCCATTTACTCGACAACTTGTTCACCGCTTTCAATCTGCAACGGTCACCACTTCCGAAGGTGTGGGTGGCATACAGGCTGCTAATGCAAGTCGGCTCGTTGTTCCTTGGTGCTGTTCTTCGACCGCGGTGACATGCACCTACCCGAGATCAGCGCGGTATTAGTGCTCTATTGGGCCTAATACTCCCAGAATCGTTCTTTATCTCCGCAAAATTCTGTCTTCCACAATTTACGGGGCATCCAGGAACTCTCTTTCTACGTTGGACCCTGGGAACATTACAGGTATCGTAGGGTACCGTCAAAATGTGAACACGGTCCCTCAAGCCTACAAAAGCTTCCAGATTCCCCTTCCTCACTTCCAACATAGAAGGATAAGAAGACGAAGGAGGAGGAGGAGAAGGGAAGACTGAATATGGTCACCACAAATAACCAGTTTGGCGTGTCCCAGACGGGGCTTTTAGTTGCTGTCTCATGCATTGCCACCCATGGTAATTGACTTACAGATTATTCTAGGCAAGCATCTGGATCCTGACGACGATTGCGACCTGTTTGACCATAGCGCGACCGCTGGTCCGTCACTTGCTTTTACGCAGGCTATACTGGGACGATGCCTTTCAGTTTGTTCCATGGCTCCTCCTCCTAGGCCAAAGTATTGCATATACGCACTACATTCCTTCGAACTACAAATTATCAGCCATCCGAGCAGGCAGAGAGCCAGAACCGTCAAACGCACAATATTCGGCGCTAGTGGCCAGCATCTTCACTGCGGAATTGGTGATTCCTTTATTCTTCTGGACATGCCTTTTCTGTGCTAAATTCTCCTTCCTGTGGTTGTACCGACTGTTACTGCGTGGCTCAGGGGCGGGTATGAAGATATGGTGGGCGGGAAACATCACCGTCTTGATTTGTTATGGTGTCATCTTGATAGGACTGTTTGCCGAATGTGGTCCTGCTCAGAACTTGACAAACCCTAGTTTGTGACCCACATTCAGTTGGGTCGACGGCTTTGACTGATTTCCCGTAGAGGCATGCACCTCGCCCTCATCTGTTGCATTGGACTATAAATTGCTGCCCATGCAATTTGCGTTCAATGTCTTCTCCGATCTACTCGGTAAGTTGAAATCCAATCCCAATTCGGGCTTCAAGCATTGACTGTCTCCGGTCACAGTCATGGCTTTACCCCTCCCGCTTCTCTGGCGATTGAAGATGCCTGTACGCCAAAAGTTTGCCATCACGGCAGTGTCCTCCCTCGCTTTGGTCACCATTGCAATGGATATCCTCCGCTTAGTCGAGACCGAGAAGGCCCTGCCAGAAGTCACTTGGCTGTACACTTCTCTCGAGACGGAAGTTGCCGTGATCGTCGCATCTCTACCGGCCTTCTCCTTCCTCGTCTCGGATACGGAAGGCAGCAGAGAAAGGAGGAGTCAGCTCAAGAGGGCGTTGTCTTTACACTCTTGGAATTCCAAGACTCGCTTGAGATTGGCATCAAGCGCCGAGGCAATGAATCAAGTAGGATCGGCTCATACTGCGGAAGATCCATTCGGTGAAGCATACACATCATCGGTTCCACTGGCGACTCTCGCCCCACCAAAGGAATACAATGTTGTTTGAGCTGGATGGTGGTTGTCCCAACTCGAACATTCCTCTCCATGCTTGCCCTGTAGCATTCTCTTCGTGCCGTTGTAGAAGGTCAGGCATCAAATGATACAGAGAACATAGATGCTCAAACGGCGTGTGCAGCAGCCTGTCAAGACTGCATCAATTGCGCGTCGCAGGAAAAGGAGAATGTATTCAGAAGTCCTCATTGTCAGCTCAAACCCTTGTATTGACATCTCAGTCTCAAGGCTGTCATCTATAACGCGACAATTACCTTGAGCATCCCAGTTGATAATACCTTCAGTCGTCAACGGTAACAAAAAATTAAAGCAAGCATCCGCCCACTTTTATCGGTCTACCTAGAAAGCGTTAGTGGATGTACAACTGTACAGTTGAACTCGGCTGGAACGGGTCCGACTTCTAGAATAGGTAAGCGCAATGGGATTGTCCCTAATCAATCATCCTGTTTTATCGTTGCGCATTAACGCACGTTGTTGCAGTAAAGATCTTCTTCTTACTTCTTCATATCCTGCCATTCAGCATCGAGGATTAGTACTAGGTACGAAAGGATCGACATAGTCGTGCGTCTCGTCAATAACACCATGCCTACTGACCCATGAATCGATAAAACCTCATGTCCGTCATGCTGGCATATTGACTCGTCATTGGTTAAGAATCAACTTGTTGAGCAGCACTCGGGCCCTAGTAATTAAGGGCATCTGGACAACGTGTTTGACATTCTTGTTCTCACGGCGATTTTTCCTCCTTGCAGGCCTTTGTGGTCACCAAACCGCCAGGCCAGCAGTGATTTTACCACGGCTTTGTTCAATCTTCTGAACACGCCTTATTTGGATCAGTCCTGCATAATATGGAAGAACAACCGTCCATTCCGATCGTGGATCTTTCCGCCTTTGGCACAGAAGGCAACACTAAGTCCCGTTTAGAGTCAGCTCAGGCTCTGTACAAGACGTGTCATGAACGTGGCTTTGTGCAGATCTCAGGACATGGGGTCAAGCCGGAACTTTTGCAAGAAGCATTCGATTGGTCAAAAAAGTTGTTCAGTCTCTCGCATGATGAAAAGATGAAAGCGCCACACCCGGATGGCCCTATGCCACACAGAGGTTCGTCTTACCTTGACTGATAGCATCCTCCAAGGGCTAATGTTACAAGGTTATTCTCATCCGGGGCTAGAAAAGGTCTACTCTGAGGCAGACATGAACAGCAGCGATGCAATCGAGACAAATGGAGACTCGCTTAGACAGGTCAAAGACTTCAAAGTAAGACCGCATAGACCCCTAAGCGACGTTTCATTAAATCTGACTAGGAAAGCTACGAGATTGGCAGCGACGAGAACTCAGAGGAGCAAAATATATGGCTCCCGGAAGAAGTCCTGCCGGGGTTCCGGTCTTTCATGATGAACTTCTACTGGGAACTTGACGAAGCAGCCCGTCGGATCCTGGAAGCAGTAACCCTTGCTTTACGCTTGACTGAAGCCGAAAAAGGTTATCTGTTCGATTTACATAGCGGCCATAATAATCAACTCCGTCTTCTCCATTACCCGCCAATATCAACAGAGCAATTGCGCAAAAACGTGGTGGCCAGGATGCCCGCCCACCACGATTGGAGGTACGTTGCGCGAAAATCCCATTCTTGCCCTTCTCTTTCATTACACCGCTGATACTCAGAAAAGTTCATTCACAATGCTCTTTCAAGACGATTGCGGCGGCCTAGAATTTGAAGATCCCAACCATACAGGCTCCTTCGTACCAGCAACGCCAATCCCCGGCGCCCTAGCCCTCAATATTGGTGACATGCTCCAAAGACTCAGCAATGGTGCGTTCTTTCCAAAACCCCTCACCCCACTCTACGAATTGAAATAAAACCGCACTATACAGACACATTCCCATCCGCAAGTCATCACGTCACCCTTCCTCCTCCCCGAGCCGCCTCTAAGAATCAAATGCACGAACCAACGATGACCCGTCAACGCTTCTCGATACCATACTTCGTCGCACCGGACGCGCATAAGACTGTGTCTTGCTTATCTTCTTGTGTAAGTGATGAGAAACCGGCGCGGTTTGAGCCTGTCAGCTTTGCAGAGTATGGAGCGAGAATTAGTCGGTATCTGTATAAGAGGGGAGGCACGGTTGCAGACTAGCTTTCAGTGGCGCGCTACTGGAGTGTGGTAATTATATCATGTGGGCTTTATGCAGCAAGATAACAGAGGAGTTGGATCGATCTGTTACTGAAATTGTTTTCCAAATCACTATACGCAGGATTCTTATCACTACCCTAGAACATCCGCATAGCTCTAAACATTAATCACAATCCAATTAGAACAACGTACGTGTGTACAATCGTCATCAACACTCCACTCCACATGCAACCCCAAATCCCCAGCGCGTCTCAAAGAAGATGAAACCGAAGAAATTTCCTGGTTGGGGATCGCTTTCGGACGTTTACATTGACTTACCATGCATCCCCGAACCTTGTTCCTCTCTCCACTCAGATTCCTCTCTCCACTCAGATCTTCCTAAGCCCCCTAAGAGATTATAAGAAGGACTAAGCATTTGACAGTTTCGATACTGTATTACTCTTCTCCTTGCTGAATCTCAAGGGCTGCGTCTCACCGTCCGAAATTGTGCTGTCTGTAGGATACTAGACATGAAGAAAGTACAATATTCGAACGTGCTATGACCGGCCATACGAACACGAAGTCAGACGCGCCCTAAGACCGCATTTAGCAGGATCAAAGGTTGGCTTAGGAGATAGCTCAAAGGAAAGCAAGAAACCAATTTCACTGAAGTAGTGCTTCTGGAAAATTACCGATATAATTGCGCTATGAGAACAGTACTTGTTCCCTAGCCCCAGGCGTAAATCGTCTCCGCAGCCAATGATGCAGGACACGGAGTCTTTCGAGAGGGAGGAGATGCAGGGAGACCTTTGCCCGATGTTACGACGGCATTGATGCTACCGATGGCTCAACGTCGTGAAAACTCCACTACTTACGTCGTTGTGTTCGCGAGTGTGACAGCATATAATGATCGAAAACCGTTCACAATCCAAGCGCGAGCGGCTGTTCCTCGCGGTTACCGCCACATGTGTCTCCTGGGACCCGTGGGACATCCTGCCTCGCCAACAGGGTGCAGCGACCGCTCTCTCGAGGGAGTGTAAACTCCGCTAATGCCTCTCAAGCGGAGCATCTGCCAGTGGACCAGTCTTTCTTTGATGAAAATTAGCCGAGAGGGCTCAACATATGCTCCAATATTGGAAGCAAAGAGCCGGGCGAGAAGATGCGCACCCGTAAGGCTAGAATGCGAGCTAATTTCTTTTGTGGTCCCAGTACTGATCATCGGAGCCTCGGAGCATCATTTCTTGAATCTTACGTATCAGCGTTCAAAAGGTGTCAAGATTGACGTAAGCTAAAAATGATTGAGAGCTCAGATGTGGGAGGGAGCTGATATCGAGTTCGGGGTGAGCGACTTCAGAGGGTACACAGATCTTCGGGTGATCAAATATTTAGGTCTGATGACTTAAACGCATCCGAGGTAGACAGAGTGTGCCCACATTGCCGTGTCAGAGAACAATTCTGGGCGTCAGACTTCATCAACGGTATATCAGGCTTGGAATCGCTTTGAAATGAAAATCCGCGGCGATTCGAGTAATAATGTTCCAATAAAGCTGCAGGAAGCACTTGAGTACATGCCTCAGGCTATCAGCTAGGCGGCGGCATACATCATACAATAGTTTTTGATCGAATACAAGGAGTGGGGTGCGAAATGAGGCTGAGGAAGTCAGGCTGTGGGATTCAGTAAGCGACATTGCAAAAGTCAACCAGTGGCATGCTGACCAGAATGCGACTTAGGCAACAATGTCTGTCTCAAGGATAACGGCACAAAGCCTTGTAGATATGAATCATTGTTCTATCTTACTCTAGTACTCGTACAACAACAATCATTAAGGTGTGAGTGGGGTGAGACCGTACTCTAGGGTATTAGATAAGACTAAGAAATATTCGTAGAGTACTAGATACGAGTAAGTACCCTATCAACCAAGTCATTACTGCTGACCACTCGCTTGAAGATCCCGAATCTTAAGCTTTTCGTTGATACCGAAGAAGTGGATGTCTTTTTGGCGCTGGTTCTCGCTTGTCTCAGAAGTCTCGGACATACTCACCTCAATGTTATTTTGTGGAAACAGAAACTCCTCAAAGGAATGTGCCCTTAAATTCCCACTTTCTTGATAGAAGGTAGCTCACAAGGAAGCTTTGTGTGGTGGAAATCTACTTTAACTCTTGGCAGAAGCGCACGAATCGTTTAACAAAATGTCGTCCACGGAAAATTCTGCAGCTGGATGCATGTCAGATCTAAGCTGACAGCATCGCCTTATGGAGGACCAACTCTCCAACTACAAGACTGCCCACGTCTCCATTACAATTATCGCACGGGATTTTTGAAAGATTAAGTGCCACATGGGTGAGGCCACGAATGCCCTGCATACAAATGTTACATTTTCCTCTATACAATGCAGCCCCAGAGTCGCAGCGAAATGCTCACTGCCATTTTGACCTATCACATCTACAGGGTTTTCTTCTTATCGTCTTGATCTCATCCAAGATGATGCACAGCTCATCTTCCTTCCTGCTCGTCAACGGGGCGCTCTCCACCTCCATACTGTAAGCGAACTAAAAACAACGGTACAGAGTCTGCTTCGTATCTTTCGAGACTAGCTTCCGACATCTGAAGCGGTGAAAAGATGAGGAGACCAGCACTGTGCAGACGGCCGAATGCATGCCGTCCTCCCATTCAGCTCAGGCAGACATTCAACAGCCTTGTCTTCAGATCGTGCGCGAGACTCCGATGAAATTGGTAAAACTGGTGATAAGGCATTCTTTAAATGATTACTATACATCATCAATCCTTCCCTCCAAGTTCTGTCAAACGTTTCCCCTTACGTCTCTCCTAAGCCATCGTTTGCTTCATATGATATCTTTTTTTTTTCATACGAATTGGCATATGATTTCGTCGCTGCCTTTTCATACCCATCCCGATCCAACCACTAAAGTAGATAATTATGTCGGGTTACTTTATTTTCCAATCCCTAGCTCTGATTCTTCTCTCAATCGTCTCAATGCTTGCAGTCGCTCTGCGAATATGGGCAAGGAGAATTCAAAGGATTCGATTGGAATCAGCAGATTACTTGATAGTGGTTGGGCTGGTAAGAGAACTCCCACTGTTTGATAGTCCGATTTCTAATGTAGATACAGGTATTCACACTAGCCAATGTCATCTGTTTCCTTTATTACAACTTCCGGTTGCTGGCTCTGGGAGGACAAGACCACCGGCAATCGCAAGCGGAGACACCAGAGGTTAACACTCTAGTCTTGCAAGTACGTCAAAGACTCTCTCCCACACACAACCCCAAGGATAACATATTCTAGCTCACCGTCCTGACACACATACTTTTTGCGATATCCGTAGGCTTCATCCGCTCCTCCATCATTCTTCTCTACATCCGCATCTTCTCAACGCGATCATTTCGCCTCACTTGCTACGCCGTACTGGTCCTTAACGGCGCATATTCCATCGCTGAAGTTCTCGCTAAATGTCTGATCTGCGCTCCCATTGCATGCTCATGGGACAGCACAGTCTCCTGCACTTCATGTGGTAATGTTGTAGCGTATGATCTGACATATCCAATCCTCAATCTTGCACTAGATATCACATTGGTGGTGTCACCTATACCTATGTTATGGGGCTTGCAGATGCCGATTGGTAAGAAGGTGATGATAGGTGGAATATTCGGGTTGGGCATATTGTAAGCTCCCTTCTGTATTTGCTCGAAGAATATTCCTCAAACGCAGTGCTTTATGGGCTAAATGCCCTGAAACATAGTATTTGCGCTATAACAGCCTATCGGCTTCGGATAACTCTCGACGTCATTCGTGGGGACCCAAACACTTCGACCAACAATTTCCTAGTAGATCTCGAAGTTGTCCTCGGCGTTCTCAACGCTTGCCTACCAGTCTTAAAACCCACTCTTCACAAAGCTCGCGATTGGATAAAGAGTATTAGTGGGAGTGACAAGACAAGTTCATCTCTCTTTGGTAGAATCCCTATCTTGGTACAACTGAGTCAAAAGTGGGACTCAAGGTCTAAAGGACGCGACGGAAGAGAGGAACTGGACTCGATTTTTGAGATGGAAGGGTACGGGACCAATCGGAATGCAATCCAGACCACATGTGGACCGGAAAGAGTTGTTGGAATGAGAGACACTGAGATTCATGTACAGAAGGATGTTGATGTTGAGAGGGCATCCAATCACAAATGAATCGCGCTAGTCGAGAGATAAGGAGAACAGCGATGGTTATGAAGACAGCACATCTAAGATGTTGGACAAGAACGGCGCGTACAGTATTTATTTGATGGGGCTCGATCAGATGTAAAAAGCAAGGTTAATCGTACGTTGAGCTTAAAGTTTGGGGACCGGACACCATAGAATAACAGCAACATATATCCTTGACGCTTGATAGTGACCGCCTTAATCTCGCTCTTACCGGCCGGGATGTACGTGTGCCTGTTGAGTCGTTGTCCATCGCAGTTTATTCGACGTAAGAATGCGTGACATGTAAAGCGAATAGGCGTGTTCCTCTGGCTCGAGTCCGCTTCCATGATAATAATTAAATAGCAGAAACATTGTACGGATTAGCCTACGTGTAGCAAGCGAGGAAATACCGTGCCAAAGGCGACCTTAAGCCAGTCCGCGCACGAGGCTTAGAGACGCGCTCCTGGGATACTATCGTCTTTCGATAGATAGCTTATTTCGGATCCCCGGATATTACCAAGTAGAGCGAAGCGTTCTTAGCGCTAGGAGTTGGTCTTTTACTGGAATGGACGGTATCTATTGGGCAAATAGCGTATTCAGACTAGTCTCTGAAACATGGGACACTATCTCATGGTTCATTTTTTAGAGACCTCGAGGTATCCTCTTCGAGGTCCTTGCCTTTAGATGGCAAAGCAGCTGTCGGTGTGCCTTGTCGTGGATCCGCAATATGGCTAATGCACAGTCTGTACTGTCACATACCCTTCTATGCAAGCACGACTTCTAATATTCAGCCAACCCAATGTGCGCATTTGAAAAGACAAGGTACTTGTATGTTATAGTACTTCGTACGAAGTAGTTGATCTGTTCACGGACACAGATACGCTATTTTACGCGATATCGTAAATCGATACTACGTGATCTGGTTCTTAATGATCACATGTAGTTACCCTATAACTTCTCGTTTTGCAACATGGCCTGTAGTAATATTGATACATACTGGACACAGGATAGAATATATGCCGTAGTTGGTTGAGCCACGTCCCGCAGTTTGCTACACCAGCTAGTGAAAGGCCGCAGCGGAAAGATTCCGCTGACGCCAAGACATGTACCAAGTTCCCCGAGCTACAAATTAATGCCAGCTTCTGACGCAACCTTGCGAATTCATGGGCTTACAAGCCAACTCAGTTCTATAATCTTCGCTATACAGGTTTCGTTCTCTGCTTTAACCACAAACATAATGGCTGACCAAACTCCCAAATCGTATCACACTGACCCTAATCTCTACCTCTATACCTCCCTCACAGCGGGCTCCTCCCAGATCATCACCGCAACATCGCGCATGGAGACCATACTGAAAGCAAACAAGATCCAATTCCAGGCTTTAGACGTCGCTACAGACGAGAAAGCCCGTATGCTATGGGGCCGACGAGCGGGGAAAAGAAAACTACCAGGTTTAGTCAGGATGGGCATGATCGTTGGCGACCTTGCCGAGGTCGAGGAATGGAATGAGTACGGCGAGCTCAGAGACAACGTTGAACCAGCACCCAGGCCACCACCATCAGCACCGGCTACGCCTTCGAAAGTCTCAACTGGTCAATCCTCAGATAGCTTGTCCAAAACGCCTGCCACAAACCCTGCCACTCCTTCCAAACCACCCCCAACACTTTCATCCACAGAGACACCACCTCGCCCATCGGCATCCTCAACAGATAGCCCACTCACTACAGCCATGCGGCAAGCTGGGTTCGAGGCAGCAAAGAAAGCCGGAGACGCCAAGTCAAAGGCTCGTGCAGAAGCTCTTCAGGCATCAAGAGACAAACCAAGTGCGCTCAGCTCCGAGACACTAACAAAGCTAGACAACGCGGGCCCAACGGGTATGCCACCACCCAGCGGGACGACCGAGGCAGAGGAAGCCATGAAGCCCGAAACAGGGGACACGACTGTTGAGGGGAAAGCAGATGGTGTGCCCAGCACCGAGAAAGGAGCACAAGACGGTGCAGAGAAGGGCACTGAGAAAATGGTGTCAGGAGCAGCGACAGTGACAGCGCAGAATGCGGAGCGCAAGAGTCAAGAGCCAGCGATACCAAGCGCGAAAGAGGCAGAAGAAGCAGCCAACACTTCGATAATAGCTGATGAGTCTGAAGAGGTTCTGGAAGGGCAGGGACAAGCTGAGCCCAAACCGGCAGACGGCGTGCCGAGCGCAAAAGAAGCTGAAGAAGCGGCAAACGCATCAATAATGCGTGACAAGTCACACATTGTGCTAGTGGGCCAAAGGGAAGCAGATAGAACACCGCCATCTGAGCCAGTGGAAGCAGCAGTCGAGTTTGGCAAGGCGACTGAGAAAGATGGATCGAAGCTAAAGGAAGCTACAACTATTTCGGACGAAGCCCAGGATTTGCCAGGGCAGAAGACGCAGGATCAGCCTGCTGCGAGTGGGGAGGAAGCTGGCAGTAGCGTTGCTGACTGAAACGGACATGTCGGTTTTTATAGCAAACACTGGCGTAGATTGACGGGGGGATCCATAACTTACGTTTAATTTTCACTTATCTATCTACCTTCAAACCGTAATCGAAGACTTCTGCGTTCGATGCAGTTACTTATTCCACCATTATACTAGGCTCGGATATATCTCGGCTTTAAGAATTCACTACGAGTTGACGAGCCCGCGGGTGACAATACAACAACCACCAAACTCGTAAGCTGCGCGCAATGCTGTTTTTCAGGTAGGCCTCTCCTCCCATTTACCAGCTGCAATATTGGACGCGTGTCCGTTAACATCCTTCTACAGCTTCTTCAAAACCCTTGTTGACCACGAGGTCACGGTGGAACTCAAAAACGACATCTCGATCAAAGGCGTACTTAAATCAGTGGACCAATTTCTGAACATCAAGCTCGATGACATCCAAGTTGTCGATGAGTTGAAGTATCCCCATTTGGTAAGCCCAGCCGCTCTCCCGCTGTGGTCCACCAGTGACTGGGGAAGGGATATCTCGGAACTCGCGAGGTTAGGACAGAGGTGCTGATAATCCGCTTCTGTATTTAGTCATCGGTCAAAAATGTGTTCATAAGAGGCAGCGTGGTCCGATACGTGCACCTGCCTGGGGCGGCGGTGGATGTGGCGCTATTGGAGGATGCTACGAGGAGAGGTACGCGAGATACGGACATGATACTGTGCACATGAAGAGGCTGATGGTGCCGTGGTAATCTAGAAGCTGCGTCACAAGCATCTAAACCTAGATGAGCAACACTGACGGGAAGAGGTGGGATCTCAAGAGCGGCACATTGATGCGGCGCGAGCGCGGAGTCAGTGCCCAAAGAACCGACAGATGACTACAAAAATGAGGCGCAATATAGGAAGTCCAAAGCCAGACGAGATTCGCGAAAAGGATCCAAGGGGTGTATGCGCCATGGAGGGAGATAGGAGATGCAGGGCAGGCTGTTCATGGGGATCAATATCAAGACCGAACGTGTGCTAAGGCCACGTCAAGAAGACTGTCAGCTCAGAATATTCCCATACTTGCTAGATAAAATCACATCTTCCGAATCGTAGTCCTTTCCTCCCCTATCATTATCTTGTAGTAGTGTAACCTATCACGTGACCACCTGCTCCGAACGCGACTTCCGTCATCATTAGAGAACTTGTCGGTTTATGCAGCTAAATTGTGACTTCAAGAAGAACGCCAAGTTCTCTGTGAGTCGGAGCAACTCCGCCCATAAATTGACATGCTTCCACCCTGTTCATGTTTCGAATACCACGAGAAGCTGCGGCCTCAGTTGCCAGCGAGACACCCCTCCGCCCGTCTATAGGCCGCCCCCCAACACCGCCCTCGAGTAAGGCTCCTCAATCCTCTGCGAGTACAACATACTCCATGGCCGCCCCGACGCCTCTCCAAGGCAAGACCAAGGCTCCTGCGAGGAGGACTCCTACAATGGGCACGGGAAAAGGGAAGGGCAAGCCTAACGGCAACATCATGAGCTTCTTCAAGAAAGCGGAGTCTTCTGGTGCTACGGTAATAGGCTTCAAAGAGGAGGATGAGGGACTGTTTATAGAAGAGAGCCCGGTCAAGGGTTGTCCGAACTTGCCCTTGCAGACTCCAACGCCACCTCGGGAAGAGTCTTTGATGGAAACTTGCCCCAAAGACGCTGAGATGGACAGCGTCGACTCTCCGCTTTCCCGTTACAACGAAAATATAGTGTCTAGCAAGAGGCGACGTACCGATGATACACCCAGACAGTCGCCACCGGTAGATCTGGAAAAGCCCGCCCCCAGCAGAGGACCCTTTATCGATGATTCGGACTCGGATGATGAACAGGGCAAGCCACCAGGTCTGTGTGGCCTCGAAGCTACAAGTCACGAGAAACAGTGTGAAACGGCTGTAAGAGACACCACACCTGCCAATGAGAGGCAGCCGTCAGGGAAGGATTCAGTTGGCGCAGCGGTGCCTAGCTTGAAGCGGGAAATGACAAGTATTGGAGAAGTCAACGAATTTGAGGGCATTGATGACTTCATTGATGACGAATTTCCTGAAGAAGGCGAGGAATATCTGGAACGAAGATGGATGGAGGAGCAGGCAGAGTTTGAGGAGGGGTTGGAAGAGGAGGGTCAGGTCATGGAAGATAACACAACGGACGTCGAACTCGCGCACCCGAGCGATGCAATCGGCATCATGCCGCAAGATGCGGAAAGTTTAAGCTGTCCAATTTGTGGTGGCAACACTGCGGGATTGAGTGATCAGGTATGAAAGCACCCAAACGTCCTAGCTGGTCTAACGATAGAAAGGAGTTATCCGTTCATGTCAATGACTGCATAGACGGTAAGGCAAAGCCTCTCGAAGACCCTAAACCTCCGAAGCTGGAAGCCAGTTCAGCTCCAGCAAGGTCGGAAAACGGAGTCCCTGCACACAAGCGCTTCCAACGTGCTGCAATAGCAAAGCCAGGACAGGAGAACCCTTTTGACTTGACCGCAGAGCACTCAAAGTCCTCGTCTGCATTTTCCAAGCTTATGTCTGGGCATGCTGAAGATACTGCATGGGCAACTGCTGCTGCAACAGAATCGGCATCTCGTGGCAAACCGGCCTACCAGCGAACATGTCCTTTCTACAAGATTATGCCAGGATTTTTCATCTGCGTCGACGCCTTCAGATACGGTGCGGTTCAAGGTTGCAACGCCTACTTCCTAAGTCACTTCCACAGCGATCACTACATTGGTCTCACATCATCATGGTGTCACGGTCCAATTTACTGCAGCCACGTCACTGCGAATCTGGTCAGGCGACAGTTAAGGGTAGATCCTAAGTGGGTTGTGGACCTTGATTTCGATGAGAAGATAGAGGTTCCTGGCACCCAAGGCGTTGAGGTCACGATGATACCAGCCAATCACTGTCCTGGAAGCTCGCTGTATCTTTTTGAAAAGGTAGTTGGGAAAGGAAAGAACCCAAAAGTCCAGAGAGTCTTGCATTGTGGTGATTTTCGTGCTTGTCCTGCCCATGTGCAACATCCAAAACTACGACCAGACATTGTGGATACCATCACCGGCAGGAATCTGGCACAGCAAAAGCTCGATGTTTGCTACCTCGACACTACATATCTGACGCCCAAGTATGCCTTCCCAAGCCAAGAAGAAGTCATCAAAGCTTGTGCCGATATGTGCGTAAGCCTAAGCAAGAATTTCGTGGACGAGAGTGATGGCTGGGAGAAGACCAAGAAAGAGCGCGCCGGTGACGGCATGGTCAAGTTCGTTCGGAAACCGTCAATCAAAGAAGAAGCCGAAGAAGAAGACGTCAAGATCAAGATCGAAGGTGAACTATCAAAGAAGGCGAGGGGTCGTCTTCTGGTAATAGTAGGAACGTACAGCATAGGCAAGGAGAGGATATGCTTGGGCGTTGCCAAAGCACTGAATAGCAAGATTTATGCTCCACCAAACAAGCAGAAGATTTGTGCTGCGCTCGAAGACCCGGAGCTTTCAGCCCGCATGACAAATGATCCTCTCGAAGCCCAAGTGCACATGCAGATGCTCATGGAAATCCGGGCAGAAACCCTAGCCGACTATCTCACCGGCTTCAAGCCGCATTTCTCCCGCATAGTTGGCTTTAGACCATCGGGATGGAACTACCGCCCACCAAACAGCCGCTTTACCGAGTCGCCGGCTGTTCAGACTGTTCTAAATTCCGACAACTGGAAGTCGCGATACTCGATGGCAGAGTTGACACCGCAACGAGGCAGCACCCGTGAAGCGAACTGCTTTGGAGTGCCATATAGTGAACATAGCAGCTTTAGGGAGTTGACGATGTTCTGCTGCGCACTGAGGATCGATAAAATAATTCCAACGGTCAATGTGGGGTCGGCGAAATCTAGAGAGAAGATGAAGGCGTGGTGTGAAAAGTGGACGATGGATAAGAAGAAGAATGGGTTGTTTAAAGTAGCTGATGGCCAGACGGCTTGGTGAGGTTGCTATAGATAGCTCACAATTAAGCATACTTCTCTGCAGCCCCATCTCGTTTGGGAACCCAGGCGGCGACGACAAGACGAACCTGACATGAGCTTGGCTTTGGACCCTTCTAAGGCCGCTGTCTCGTAGTCACGTAATGGCCCTGACGGCTTAGGGGGTTGACTCAAACTTGCGCACAATACAATCTGTCATCTTCTAGCCTACACCTACTCTTGAAGAGCGCAACTGTACGTTGCAAGACTGACCTAATCATGACCTTTCGCGCACCTCCATCCTTCTGCGCCGACGCAGTCTATCAGAAGTTTCTCCTCCTCCAAGGATTCAGTCCTGCAAAGGACTTTTGTTCCAACCTCGCCGTACACTTAGAACGCAACGAGTTTGCTGCCAACCTCAATTCTGTGGACTCATCCTCACACGCTGCCCATTGGCGCGAGTCGCAATGCCCTGCAGGAAGCAGTCTCTGCTCTTTGCTGTCTGAGTTGCAGGCAGCGGATAGCACGTTTGCTCGCAATGTGTGGTATATAAATTTCACTGGCGACAAGAATCTGGATGTGGCGCTTACGCAGGTCCTAGTCGCTGCATAGGTGTTTACGTCGTGGTTCCTGGGACTTTAATATCTGGACAGGTCGCGACCGAGATCACCACTAGACCTATGGCTGGGCACACAAATGAGCCAATGACGAGATCCTCTACTATAACGGAAACCCTCCTCGGGACCACCTTGAGCAGCGAAAGTGCAAGGACCACATCTACCGAGTCCGAGATCATAACAATATCAGAGTGGGGTACTACTTCTCAGAGTTCTGCTTCAATGCCACCCGACCCTGCTACCGTCTTGGATTTCTCGAGTACTTCTCTCACGACGGTTTATAGCACTTCAACTAGCATTTTCTCTGAATTGAGCAGAACGTCCAGCACCTCGACAAGATTAAGCTCTCCTGCCACCGCGGAGCCTATCTCGAGCTCATCACCTCCAAGCATCTTCCCAAGCAGTACTTCCGGCAGGTCCTCTACCTCATCTGCCACGAGCGCCTTCACATTAGTAGTCACTAGCATATCCGCGCGCTACTCGTCCACGTACTCTTCCAGCTCTTTCAGCTCTTCCAGCACTTCATCCCTCGGGTTCTCCACATGTGTCTACCCCACCGCCACCACAGCATGTCCAACAGTCACCGCCGCCGGCCTCGCCTACAAAGAATACTACGCCGGCCAATACTACACCGAAAACACGGTAAATCCCGGCACAGGCGGCGAGCCTGCCATTTACACGCGCTTCAGGAGAACCTATGATATGTGTGCGGCCGCCCAATACTGCGCCAACGCAGCAGGAGCTGCTTACGGACCTTATCATTCTTTCGATCTGCATTATACTTGCTCTAAATCAAGCTGGATGTGCGTGCAGTACTTTAATGGCAATAGTGAGGCCTCCTACTTTAATGTGCTAAATTTGGATGTTGTTATTGCATTTGGATATAGTTACTAGGGTGCATGCAGAGAATGAGAGTATACTTAAATCAGCGGCCAACAGAACGACTTGGACGCCTTTTCAACCCCCTTACAAGCTGGCTTGGCCTCCGCGCGACTTCTTGGCAAACAGACCTCAGGAGAAAGGCTGGATGCCGAGCGAATCTTCATAACACTACAGGCAAGGAAGGCTGTGATTAATAGTATACGGTGGGATATCGGGAAGATCTACAGGCCGAAGTCCCATGTTGACAAAGTGGAGAGCGAGTGTTTGGACTGTAATTAATTCATGAAGAAAACATTCAATTTCCCAATATCCTCCCGCCGTTCCTATGTAGACCAGTCGAGCTGCACCAAGGTCAAGGATTAGATGGATGCTTGATTGGGTCAAGCGCAGTTACGGGTAAGGAATGTTGAACGCGTTTCATGTAGGCAGTAAGGGACGCTGCATTCTTTAGGCTGGGAAAAACATTCAATAATAAAGCAACAACACCCCTCCCTCCCTTATGAACTTTCTTCAACTTTTCGCTCTTTGATGATTCTGCGTTGAAGATCGCTCCAGTCCACTCTTTTGAAAAACAGAAAAAGGAATACTGAGGTCAATAAACCTACCCTTCTTACTGAACCAACCAAATAACAAACACACCAAAAACGAACGCCCCAGAAAACACATCAAAAACAGACAAACACCAGACGCCCAAACAAAATACAGGAAATATGCCCACCCCAACAACAAAAACAAAAACAAACCCCTCCCTCCTACTTCTCCTCACCTTCATCCTCCTCCTCCTCTCCCCGTCCCTCGGCAACACAGTCACCCAGATAAGCGACGGCCAGATCCAAGAGCCCGCCGAAGCCCCAGCCATCGCGCCAAAAATCGCAATTGGCCCACCGACCTCTGTCTTCACCTCCATCTCTACATTCACGCCTTCCACCCCATCACCACCATCACCACCACCACCGCCGCCGCCGGCGCTCAAAGAAGCAGGCGCAGTCGCGGCCGCTGCGCCCGGTGTCGCCAATACCTCTCTCCCAACCACCGCAGCTGCCGGCGCTGCGACCACGGCACCGATTTTAGTTGCGCCCGCGCCCGCGCCCGCGCCTGCAACGGTACAGGCATCAAACCACACCCTCCTCCCTTCGCCGCCGTCGCAAAAGGGTAGCTACGAAGCACCCCCACCTTCTTACGCGAGCGCGAGCGCAAGCGCAAAAGTGTTGCCAGCTGTGGAAAACGGGACCGCGCCTACGGTGCCTGTTGTGCCAGGTTTATCGCCGACGGGTGGGAGTGGGGGTCCGAGTCTGAAGGAGGCAGGGGCGAGGACGACGCAGGCGGCTGTTGCGACTGGGGGAGGGGCGGGGAGGGTGGGTGGGGGTTTGGGGAGTGGGAGTGGGATTTGGATGGTGTTGCGGGGGATTGTGGGGGTGGTGGTGGTGGTTATGGGGTAGGGTGGGGTATGGTAGGGATGGGTTCGGGGATGGGTTTTGGGGGTTGGGGGGTGGTTGTTGCGGGGACTGGTTGGTGAAGGGAGGGTTTTGGTGGAATGGGGTGGGTTGTGTGGAGTGCTGAGAATGGGGAGGGGGGAATTATTGAGGCTTCGATGCGCGTGGGTTTGGGGTTTGGTTTTGTCTTAGATGCTGTACTAGTAGTAAGCTATTGGATTGATGTTGGAAATTGAGAGCACAGTATTATTTTAAGCGGGCGCAAGTCAAATATCGGCGATTTGATCGAAAGAGCGAGACAAGCTGAAAAGGAAGAAAGTTCGATACTCACCGCCATCCGCCTCGTACACGAACTTCAAACCCCTTGCGATTCACGCCATGACGAGTAGCAGCCTTACCGCTCCTGTCCAGCATCGTATGCTGTCGATCATTCTGCCTGCCAGACTTACGGTCAGCCAAACGTGCGGATCGACGGGTCGGTGGCCTCGCGATTGGAACACGCGGTACGATATATCCACAACATAGCACACACTGCTTGGTGGTTTGCCGCCGCCGACCTGTGTCTCGGTCTAGGGTTGAAGCTATGACGTTGTGATTTCCTGGCCACGGGGTAGGGACATTTTGAATACTAGGCGGTGCTGACTCTGACAACTGTCGTCCGCAAGGACACCAGGATAGCCATCGCGGGAGATTCGCTGGTCCTTGATCGACTGGCATGACTCGCATCTGGTTACCAACCTGCCTGAGCTTTCGTCTTCTGCTTGTGAAATATGTGATGTCACCGCCAACGTTAATGCTAATCTGTACGTCACAGCGCTGGCATAGCCATCGCTGTTTGTAGTACTCGCGGTAGCAGACGCAGCCGTCGTGACCTTCAGGATAGTACAGGAGCTTTTGTTCTCGGTCGCAGAGACCGCAAAGCGTGACATGCCCTCTCGCTAGTAAGACTCTCCAGTGATCGTGTCTACTCATCGGATTGAGTGCAATCATGCCGAGATTATTACCCACCCTAACATGCCAATTGCGTCTGCATACCTCGCAGACCAGATGCTCCTTCGGAGCCTCCGTGATGCACTGGTGTGGATGAATATACATCAAGTCATAATACTCGGAAAACTGGCAAGCCCTGATTCGCACCGTACCTTGCGGAGGATTGGGGCATGAACCCCCTGGGGGGAGACTTGGCGGTATTGGAAGTCCGACTTCGTTACATTTATCGATGAGATCGGGCGGGTAGCGCAAATGACCGGTGGCCGATGGCATCATCAGACAGTGGTCGATGCTTCGGCATGTTTGCCTCAAGTTGTCGAAATCAGCGGTAGTCAGGCCTTGCAGAATGGATGTACGTGCACCGTCATAAGCGAGTTCCGCATCAAATATTACATCGAGAAACGATCGGTGATCACCGCGATAGTCGTTCGTTGCTGCGTGGAGTGCTGGGTGTTGAGTTCGAAGTGAAGGCGTTGGTGATGGAGAACTCGAAGGGGGAGGATCTGGAGAAGGTCCTGCGATTAGAGACATTGAAGACATGGTAAGTTCGCTACAAAAATTTTATGTTGGAAAGACGCGTGACGTTGACAGAGGGAACGGTTGAAGGTTATGATTCCCCTTCAGCCAAGATAGCCATTGTTCAGCACCCGTCCGCAATGACAATGCCAGTACGGACCTTTTGTCTCTGCCCATTGTCTACTTGGAGGACCACCCAGAATACAATAAAAGAGCAGAAATTCTAGAGGAAGAAGAAAGCAGCAAGCATAACAAGAGATCCTTTCAACAAAGGCCGATCATGTACATGCAGTCTGCTGTGTTTTGACTAATGCTCGTCTTCCGGAAACTCTCTACTAAGCTTCCTTCATGAACCATTTCGCGGCCTTTTCGTCGCCATCGTGCAACCGTCGTTGACTCAGCATCTGCACGCAGTCGGCAAAATACGCCTCCCCCTGTGTAGGGCTCGAGTAAGCGAACTTCTCGTTCGGCAACTCGACATTGACATGGTATCCCTTTCCCCCTTTGCCGGCGGAGGGTAGGCCGAGGGCGAAGTCGTAGTCATGTCGGATGGTGAAGTTGCGAGTGGTGCCGTTGGGATGCGTGACCACACCGCGTATGCCGGAGACGGCGTTCTGATTTTCAGAGAAGGGTTAGTGGTACAGTGGCTGAATAAACAAGAAGGGCAGGAAGAGGGGCTTAAGAAGGGGAAAAGAAGGAAGAGGTGTGTACGTCTGTCGAGATGCTGTCGATAATGCGGGTGGGACGGTTGGCCGTTCCCGGCGTTGTCCACGAGGTGAAACTCCAGCTGTCGCGACTATTATTTGTGACTCTTGCAATGGCGTCGTGGAGGGGCCGTTGACTGTTGATAATCTGCTCGGGCATGTTGGTGCTTGTGCTGGTGGTAATGGGGCGTGGTGTGAGGGGTTAGTAATTGTGTAAGAGAAAAAGAAAGGGATATATACTAGTTCTTAAAGAAGAGATATAACCTTATTCACCGAGCTACGCCCAGACTACGTATTTATGCTGAGCCAGCGCATCACAGCGTACATACCGTTTAAAACGTTGATAGAGTGAATTGCTTGGAAAGAAGAGCAACTGGCTGGCAGGGGTCCTCAGGTTCATTGGCTGATAGTAGTGGTGAGAATTTAGTACTTCTGCAGGCGGACGGTTAAATATTTAGCAGGTGGGGTAATCGCGCCACGCACTTAGCTCGTCCGCGATTATTGCTCCCAAACACCGTCTAAATCGGGCCACCAACATTAAGGCACACGGTATTCGCCACGCAACTGTTAGATGTGACCCAGTAGCGATCACTGCCACTACACCCTTCCCCTAGTCAACGTTATTTGAGCAGATATGCTTCTTATCCAGATAAAGTGTACGCCGGCTTCGGTGAAGCCTATAGCTGGCTGAACCTTAGAATATTCTTTGAATTATCTATAATCGACTAGAAAAGAGGCATATTAATAAAGTAAATACATTAAAGTCCTCGTAAATTATTTACCTTTAAGAATATAGTCCGCTTGACCTACTATTATGAAATTGCATGTCGATACCTAGACTTTAGAAGAAAACCTTTCTGACTGGCAATCAGGATCATACCTAGAACAAGGCTATGGAGCCAAAAGTTAGAAACTCGCCACGGTCTGCGCCTTGTCATCTCAGGTCTTGTTCTAACATAAGGACGCACCTCTCATCAAAGGAACAAAGAAACGGACTACTTCGATCAACATCCTTTTTGCATTTGAGAACCAACCGAAATTCGGATTGTAAAACTTCCTTGCAGTTTGCTCTGGTTACAAGCCTCTCAATCCCCTAGGCCAACGTCACTTTGATGATTGACTCCGCCAGAGAGCCGTCTTTCTAGGATTATTTTGCAAACCACACGAGTCAACGGTCCTACACAAGATCTGCCTATGCTTGTTAGAAACTTTCATTTCGCAAGGGACCAGGAAGAGAATCTTGAGGTAATGTATCGTAAGGCGCAGTTCGAGAAGCCGTCAGCTCTATGCTGTGTGTCTACTTTGCGCAAGATGTCTTTGGAGATACTGCAAGGCTGAAGACGTAATTAATGTGCTATGGATGGATTCTGGACAGGATTCATAATAAGCAGAAAAGCGCGACCGCTATAATTCGAAGTGATCTTGATTAGTCACGAGATACGTGAAGAGGTGAGGGTTCACTATGCTCACTTTTCATACCAAGTGACTCGACCGAAATCTTCCGCGCTTAGTTATGTCCAATCACAAAACAGTAGCTCCTTGCTTCTTGACTTTCTTATGATGGAAGACGATCAATGCGAGAATAATAAACTCTACGCTGCGGCGCAGCGCAGTAATATTGTAACAACCCACTGTTCCTGTCCTTGCAAGGCGTATCCGACCGTACAGCCGACAAAGTCTCGTGATTTGAAAGCAACGACATCTCTCGAGATAATATGAGATGGTCAACCATATGAATTGGTGTTATCGAATATGAGAGAGGATGGGGAAAGGGTAGTGACTCGGTGAGGATTTGGGGCGCGACTGGCGCGGCGCGGGGCTTGGCGCTCGGCGAAGCCGGCTGTGTTTCGACGCTAGTACACTACTTTTAGCTTTGCATGAGCTGAGGCTCCGCCCACTATCTTCAGCATTTTCAAACGCTTCCTCTTATATATCTCCACATCTCTACTCACGCTCATTGTATATATCTATAGCGCTTTTGACCTACCTGTACAAGTTTCATTTGTCTTCTACATCCCTTACCATTTACCCATTTTGATCTAATTCGCCATTAATCCATCTTTCTGTCAGCCCGATATACGGGGAATCAAGTTATCAAATCTCAAGGCTGTAGCGTGACGAATATATCCGAACAGGATTATCTCTGAGTATCACACTACGCCTTCACCATTTCTCAAACATGTCATCAGCTCAGATGGCTTTGGAGTACCTGCTCGTCTACTGTACATCACATGGACTCACAGCTCTTGGCGAGCCACCATTGCCAAAGACATATCAACCGGTCGGAGAATCTCTCCTCCAGACTTCCCGTGCGAATAAGCCCTCATGTCCGAGTTCAAAAGACGCTATGCCTGTTTGGATCATATTTGTCTTCCTCGCCCTAGCTACACTAAAGTACTGTCTCTCCTTCATGGTAAGTACTGGGATTCGTGTATGTGTATTTGCTCAAAATAACATCTGAGCCCAGCTGTTGTATGTATATCAAGTCATCTCGACAGTAGTTGCTATTGCGGACAGACCAATCAGTACAACTGCAGCAGCCAATGCGCACAAACATCCTGAGTCCCATCGTGCTCGTATCGATAGCCTTATTCAGATGATACGAGTCATCAAGGCATTCAAAACAGCTAAAGCCGAGCGGCTCCGAAGCGTCTCCGTGAGCGAAGTCCGTCAGGATCTGAAGCGGAGAGACACTATGAAAGATGGCGAACTGACTGCCAAGCCCAGTAAGAGCGCGGTGACGAAGGCCTGGGATCGCATCACCAGCTATCCTTGCTTTCGCGGATTCATCGGTTACCTGTACATGGCAGTACCCCAATGGTACTTTGGAATGGTATGTGATTTCTTCTTATCAGGACAGCCGAGCGAATTGAGCCTCGGCTATGGGACGACATCTATCGTCCTCGGAGCAATGTGGGGATCTGGACTTGCGACTTGGACACACTATACAATCACGCCACCAAGGAAGAGTATCAGAGTCCAAGACCATTTTCCAAAGGGCCCAGATGTTCTCACCGAGCTATGGCCCCTCACAGTTTCTTGGCTGGTAGCCGAGCACCTGACCTTGAGCCTCCCACTAGCCCTTAGCCGCACCTTCAAGCTAAAGCACTACGCCTTTGATGTTGATTCGTGGAACACACTTGATGAATTCGGCCAAAACAAGAAAGTCATGCAGTTCGCATTGGTCTTCTTCCTCTATCTGCTTCTCGTGGCAGCTGTCGCAATCCCAGCAACCATGACAATGAGAAGGGTACACGCCTCCATGCTTTCCGACGATGACTTGGCCATTGTACCTTTCCACCGCGGCGATAGGTCTCGACTACACCCCTACGATCAACGTTCTGAAATCCGCCAACCAGGTCTGACCGTTGCGGAAGCATTCAATACAATCACCTGGGACGCATACCTTCGAGTACTGTTTGTATATGTTCAGTATTTTGCGTTCAATCAACTAGTCCAGATGACATACTGGAGCGCCAACTGGAAGCTGCATCAAGTTCTTGATGTTGACAAGTACGCATCGACGAATCTACCATGCTCACCTGTCAACAAGCTTCTACCTTTCGTCCAACGAAATGCATCAGCCGAGGCATATAGGGGATTTTTCCATCCAAATCCCCATAGCGAGTTGTGAGGGAGTTTGGGAAGGAAAGCTTGGATTGCTTCACTTGGTCGTAGGGCTCCAGAAAAATTGTGCAAAATCGTCAACCGCTATGCTTTGCACGTTCCAATACAATACGCTAGGTTTCCCCCGCCTCTCGATGGTGTTCTCAATTTCATAAGGCCAGGAAGACTCATTGAGGAAAGATGTGATGTTTGCAGGAAATTAGCAGCATGCGTTCCCAACTTTGGCTGCGTACATGAGGGATACAAGCGGTCTACGCCCTAAGTTAGCTATAAGGTCCCGCAGGAAGACTGTTTCAAAATGCTAAAGAGAGGGAAACTTGGATCTTTGTGATAGTCGGAGCGATATCATTCCACAAAAGATTGCAACGAAAATGAAATGCTTTTGCAATATCTTGCTTTATCTACCCTGCGCTGTTCGCATTTCTCATTCATCTGAAAGCACTAGTCGAGCGATGTGGGTTAATTGCCAAAAAGGCCGAGATCCTTTGGAGAAGGAGGTTACTGAGCATATTGGGTGGAGCCAGTCCATCTTTACATTTTGTCAACGCTGTTGATGTTGCTCGAACAGACTATAAAAAGTGCTTGAAAATCCCAGCTTTCCCCTTCCACAAATTCTGATTCACATAATCTACCATACCCGCAACAAGCTCTCCAGATCACCATCTTCCCCAAACCCCAAACCTTACCCTCAATACACCCCTCACACTACAAAAGATAAGCGTCTTCACAGCAGACCCCAACAAAACAACCCTTCCCCTTGCCTTTCTCCTTCCCCCCCCTTTTCCTCCCCTTCCTTCCTTTAACGTACCCTTCGCCCCCCCCCCTCCCTCTCCCCTCCCCCCCATCCACAGGCAAAGTCAACAGATACCACAATTATCCCCCCCCAAAAACCCCTTACCTTACGTAACACGATCACCCCACATGATTTTCGAGCCCGATCCCACTCACTCTCCAACATGTGAAACTCCAACATGTGAAAATGCCACAAGGAAGGGGAGTATGGACGGGTGGCCTTGGTGATAGGTAAAGGAAAAGAAATGGTGGAAGGGGATAAATTGCGTCGGTGGACAGGTCGAAGGATTGCGAGAGAGGGTGGTTGAGGGTGAGGGAGGTGAGAGAGGTGAGGGAGATAAGGGAGACAAGGGGGGGAGGGGGGGAGATGAGGGAGCGAGGCGAGGGAGGGAGGGAGGGAGGTGAGGGAGATGAGGGGTTTAAGGAGGTGGGTATGAGTGATTGCTACACTGGATTAAGGTACTGCAGTGCCCTACTTGATTCGACCTGTTTGAGGCAGTATCGAATGCATACTCCGTGGCTGTGAAGGCTGCGAACGCCGGCGATGAGTACCTAGCGGAGCTTATGCATGTGCAAAGGTTGAAAAAGAGAACAGTTGTTTTGCTGTGTGGGATACTATATTAGGTGGCAAGGAGGGTTGTTCTTGGTTGGTATTATAGGGCACGTCTACATGATGGTAAGAGACATGATTCTGTGACCCAGGGGGGGGGGGGGTGCAAGCCAGCTAGTCATAACTCCTTTAAGCAAAACAAGTAAGATTGGGATCATGGGACACAGGTCCAAGCAAGCAAGTGATTAGGAGAATATTGAGTGGACATGTTGTATCTAGCAGCTAAAGATCTACTTCGAGTATTGGTACTGCTTGACCTTGCTCGTTGGGACCTGCACTGGTCATGGCATGGTGTCTATGGAAGCAAAATTCGAAAAATTGCACGGTCGCATGCAAGGATTACACACATAAAGAAACAGCAAATCGTCCAACGAACAGCAACCCGCCTCAAAAGACGCTGCAGTGCACAACCATTCTCGCTTGTGAGAAAGACGAGAACATGTTGACAGCTTCCCTCGGGATGCTGCTTGGCTGCACAAAGAGTGTCACGATGATGTCCCGTCCTGTTCCAAAGGCTTCACTTCTTGTTAGGGGACAGCGTCTCCGAAAATAAATGGGGTTCTTTGACTGTCAAGGGGTTCGAACCGAAAATGGGCCACCAGCAGTGTGTTGCTCTCGGCAATGTTCGCCTGTTTGAGGGCGGCGGCATGTCGTAATCGTTCTTGTAGACGTGTACCGGTGCTTCTCCCGGCCTGACCCAGGTCTTCTTAACGGGAGCACCTAGCTCTTTGGTGAACGGGAGAAAATCTTCAACGTAAGGTATATGCGCAGTGTCCTCTGATTTGCTCAAGCTGGAGAAACGCGCAATCTGTTGAGCCGATAGCTGAAAGGCGTGGGACTGCCACTTGGGGTGTACGAAGGCATTTCTGATCTTGTGTCTGTGAGCATGAGTTTTCACATAAGGGGAAGGGGCTCATTGGGATTTGCAGGTGCTGACAAACCTCGGAGCCTGAGTCTCCACGGTCGAACACCAGAACACCGCCGAAAAGCTGGGTCTCGGCCCAGTATCCCACAACATCCAAGAGACCGAATGGGTAATTTTGGAAGCTTATGTAGCAGTCATGAAAATCGACGTAGAAGCCATCGTCTTTGAGACAGGCATGGAGACGGTCGTAATCCCCGGGCGGTGTCTCAGGCATAATGTCCATATCCGGGTGAGAAGAGGCGTATATTGTTCCCGCCAATGTGTTCACCGAAGCTGCCGTTATTTCCAGAAGACGCAGGCTGTGTTCATGGGTACCCAGCGGTGTAACTTGATACTTCCGAATAAGCTATGTTGAAGTAAGCAAACACATGATCTTGGATCTGCTGAAGTACAACGTCAACGAACCTGTGCATTAAGTTTCAGTGCTTGGACGCTAAAGGCTTTCCTAAACTCCCCGTATTGCTGTCTGGCTTCATCACTGGGTTTTGATTGCCATGAGGGTTTCCCATCGATAATCTGAGCAAAGGTATCCTCAGCAATCGGCAAGGCCAGAATTGACTTGAGGACTACGTCTAGCTGTTGTAGCTTTTCGACACTGAGATGAAGAAGATCTGAAAACCCAGATAGATGGTTGAGAGTTGAGGCCATGATGATCTTGTACGGGGGCGAAGAAACAAATGTCTGAATAGCTGTGTGGGACAAAGGAGGAGAAGAAGAGAAAGGCGGAGTCAGGCATGCAGCGAGGACAAGGCTTGGCATTTTAAACATGGTCAGGTGACTAGCGACTATTTTCTGACCGGTTACCTGCGTATGATCTTCAGCTTTCACCCAACCGACTCACCTATTTGACGGCCTTCCCTGAATTGTAATTATGACAGCAGAAGGCTTGGAAACCTCGGGGCAACGGCATTCGGGGAGGCTTAGCCTGATGCATCCCCTGTTTGAAGAAGCCAATAAATTATCAGGACTTTCACACGTATGATACCTCCAAAAGCCCAGAACGCCATATACCGGCCTATGCGGTTCTGAGTATCTCCCATAGGTAGTCTGCTGTTTCACGTTATATCGTACCGCAGCAAGTTTGAGTCAGTCTACTGGGCACCAGACGCCAGGCTGTATCAGAGATCTTCTTGACAACTCTCTAACCGGCGGCTACCTGCACATAATTTCCACCTGCCGCTCATCCTGGAGACATAGTGCGCTTCCAGCCTCCCCGGCCGTTTCTGACCCTGCAATTCTCAGCGTCGCCACCATTTAACATCTCTTCCCCACTCTATCGTCAAGAAAGTCTCAGAAACCCTTGTCGGATCAAAAGGCTGAAACGGATCTCGGTTCAACAATTCTCTATGGGCTGAAGCGGCCAGTCGGTAGATCGACTGTGCAGGAAATTAGGCACATGATATGTGCTTGAACAGAATCATTCCACCAGATATCCTACATATCTCAAACGCGGCTGCCTGTTCATCCACAATGATACTGGAGTCTCGATCCAGTCCTATTGGTAGGCCGTGGCCCCACTTTGCTACATTTTCGGATGCTTTTGCACACTTGCGTTTTCGTCATCACGATGCTAGCTGCCAGGAGAAGCAGCGGTCCTAAGCGCCTGCATTTGGGACCCCTTGTTGAATTCTAATACAGATATTTAGTATGAAGCCCATCTTATCCATATCAGACAAGTCTTGTCACGGAAGGGTTTTGAGGAGAAATCTCTTACGCGTTCCCTTTCGTCACCCTTGTTCCAGCCTGGCACCTAACTTCGTTTCGAGGTCTTTGAATCTCCGATATCGACCTGCAGATTAGAAAAGAGAAAGAGTATATCAGAAACAACATCATCTCTATCCCAAACCGCTTCCCCACCACAAACGAATGTTTGATAAAAACCACAAGGGCTTGTCAAAACACGAACGGCCTTCGTCTCCATTGCTCCAAGCTGAAACACTCTTCTGTTCCAAATCAGACTGACACAATGAAGTGTTTTACAATCCGTGGTTACGAGCTCTACGAGGCATTGAGTAGGGGCTTCCCCAAGTATAAATCTTGCTCTCCGCTCTCGTTTGTTCTTCAAATCTGTTCTCTTTCTTTTCTCTGCTAGCTTCTACCAAACCATAGTCGCCTCTACCTGCTATTAACCACTTCTATCTACTACCAACAAGTATTTGTTTTCTCCTGTTTTCCTTCAAGACCAATATGGCATCGCAGGATTCAGTGCTCTCGCGGATTTTGAACGCTTCTATCTTCAATATTTACCACTTGGATGAGACCGGAAGGCCAGATAAGAAGTACAACCCGAATGACGACATGTATGATCCCGTGGCTCACGGCGCTGCAATTACCCTAGCATCAATGGAACTGGAAGGGATTGTGTTGGATTTCAGAGAGCTCGCCAGACAGTTAGGGGAAGAGCTACCGGACGCCTGGTTCCTCCAAGGCGAGGGGACCATCGAGGAGAAGACAGAGAGGAAAACCAGATTATTTTTCGACAAGTACAACTACCGGTTCAATACTTTGTTTGTTGACAAGAGCTTAAAACACATGACTTGCAGAGCACACCATACAAGGTATGAACAGAACAAAGACTTTGATCTTCGGGAACAGCCCATCACACTCAATGGAGAGGTAAGTAAGACCCAGCTAGATTTATGTTATAGGTGCTCGAGCAGGCTGAGTATACTTTAGTTCTGTCAAAAGATGGTCGCCGCTGCAAAGCTTGTAGATCCAAGAAGAGGCCAATATTATTTCCGCAACCAAAACTATCGAGATCTCCTTTTCACAATGTCCAGCTGTCTCCTCCACGAAGTCAGCCATGTGTTCGTCACATATCTTACAAGAGGCAAGAAGGATACTCCGACCAGCATAATCGCTCATGTTCCAGGATCCTGGCCTAAGAATGGAATGGGCGAATCTGGCACGATGATGGAGCAACGGATTTTTGGCGGTGTCGTGATCCCGATGCAACCCGTCTCGGCTGCGGATCGTTTAAAACCTGTACGTCCAGATGCCACCGCCCTTGCAGATTTAGCCCTTTAAGATCGCAGCTGATGTATGCTCTAGTGCGGCATCCCGTACCTGGTGGCCGGGACCGGCACGTATCGTATAAAGCAGGAAACAATCGATAGGCATGTTGAATGCGGTGCGTCATATTTCGACTTTCCTCTTCGCACCCTGGACTATCAATTAACGCTTTTCTGTCAGATTTCAAGTTTCCCTACGACACTACCGACAACGATGAGAGTAAGACAGCTAAGCCGATGAGCGATGGTCAACCTTTTGACCCGATAAACCACCCGACGGAACACCCTGATTGGCCAAAGCTTCGAGACGCTGACCCTCCCATCCCCTGAGCTGCTCCTCATCATACGCATATAGCGATTTTCAGGACCATCTGGCATGGCAAGGCGGCGAGCATACATGGTTCATTTCCTTTGGTTCTTGTGCCAAAAGCATGCGTATGATGGTTTTGCTTTGATTTTTTTCCAACAGCATGCGTGTAACGGTTTCTTTTAGATCTTTTGCCAAACAGCATGCGCGGGATGGTTTGCTTTTGATCTTTTATCCAACAGCATGCGCCGAGCACCTTTGTCAGATAACATACCAATACTAGGGTAACAATAATGATAATGATAATCCGTTAATCCGACCTCAACCTCCCAAGTCTGAACATGCCGCCTGCATTCTACCTCTTGGATATGACCGATCATCGACCCACCAAAGACCGATCGTGCCTTCAATTAGCTAATGTTGTGCTCCTGAGGTTCCTTGTCCGCCATTGGTCGCACATTGGTCTTTGGCTGCCTCACTTGCTCCTCTCAAATGTACTTCCGGTAAAGCACAGTGGTATAACTCGATCCCGGACCGTCATTGAAGTCCGCCAATACCCAGGTGCTAACGGTCGGTCGTACATCCAGCCACACATCCCGCTCCCTCTCACAACCACACCACGCCCACCCTCCGCTCTAACCTAACCTCCGATTTCTCTCCGTCCGTATCTTAAAATATCCCGCCCGCCCGACCGAAATTACACCCACTTGCTAACATCTGCGCATTGATAAAACGTCACAACTTCGAACACGGCAAGTTCAAGGAAGATGTGTTTTGGTAAAGCCTTAGGACGGTCCCCTTCCTAAAAGTTCGCTTTCTCGAATACTCTCCTTTCTTGAATATTCCTCTGCCTGAATAAATTCTTTCCTAAGGTCTTCGTTTTCTAACGACTTTCTTTCCCGAACCCCCACTTCGGGGACCCTCCCCTTCCTGAACGATGACCTTTCTACATTTTTCCCTTCGTAAGCAGTTCCTTTCTTGAACGCTCTTCTTTCCGCATGCCCCATATCCAAAGCATTACCTTTCCCAGACGCTCCCCTTTCTAAACGCTCCTATTCTTAAACACTTCCTTTCCTGAACGCTCCCTTCCCAAGCTCTCCCCTTTCCGTCCGCCTCCTTTCCTGCCTCGGCATTCCTTTCCCGGACGCTTCCTTTCCCGATCATTCCCCTTTCTGAGCGCTCCCCTTCCTACACGCTTCACTTCTCGAAAATATCCCCTTCTCCAGCACTCCCCTCCCCGACCGCTCATCTACTCTTCACCATACTTTATACATTTCGACTTTACTTGTTTACGCGACCGGTCGGACAAAGATAAAGACTCACCAGGACCCGGAGAGAATAAACCCACGGAACGGGAATTATACGTACATACGCAGTAATTTCCATAATCCCTTCTAGCAAGGCAACGCGGCAATCATACATAAAATGGATTTCTTAGAAACTTATATAAAAAACAGCACGCGCGGGGCCAGAAAAAACTCCTTGAAGGTTTGTTTGATATTTCCAGCATACCAACGCTCGTCGCTCGAGTATACTTGTAATAAATACAGCAGTAGTAGTTCGTTTCTACAACGAACCCTTCGAACACCCAAACCTCGCTTTATATTGTACCATAGCCAATATCGTTCCGCGTAAAGTGACTACACTCCCGATATTCTTCCTCCTTCTAGCCTTAATGATATATCTAAATACTCTCTCTCTCATCAGTCTTTACAGTCTATACGGCATATCTAAGCCTCTCAGGGCTTCGTTTCGCATGCCTTCCGCCCACGAGATACACATAGGAAACCCGTAGAAGAATAATCTCCAGTCGTCTGCCTATAACCCCATCTTCGGATCGCGTTCCGATATTCCCATTCTATTGAAAGAATACCGGACCGTTGATAAAGGACTATTTAACTATCCATTCATACATACATATACATACATATCTCATATATATACAACTATCCCCCCTACAACTATCCCCTCTACTAACTTCTCTCTCCTTTCACCCCTTCCGTTTAAAATCTGGGGCTCCGCTTTGCACCACCAAACCCTTCTTTCTTTCATCTTCTTTCTTTCTTCCTTTCTTTCTTTCCTTCTTTCTTCTATTCTTTCCTTCCATCTTCTTTCTTTCTTCCATACCCTAGTATAAATAATATATACTTACCTTACCTTACCTTACCTTACCCCCCAACCCCCTAATAAAGAAGAAAAAGAAAAACGACTAGTGTAGGAAATAGGATGAAACGGGCACGGGGAAGCCTGTTTAGTTACTAATTACTTAAGAACGAGAGGAAGATAAGATAAGGTGATAAAGATAAGGTAAGTGTTGATTATAGGGATTCAATTACTTAATAAGCTATGTCGAATAAATTAGGGCCAGGGCTATCGGAGAAGTCTATGCTAAATATAGGCTAAATAGCTAGAATACAGTACGAATATAGATAGGTATTCTCTAGTCTTGTACATTCAAATGTTACGAGAATTACTTCTATTAGATTACTTATCTCTAGGCCTAAATTCCGTATATATTCGATTAGCTAGAAGGTCTTATCTCAGCCGTACTATAGCTATTTAGCGCCGTAGATCATTAATGGCTAAGGTATATATGACTACCTTATCTTAGTGGCTTTGATCGAGCTAATCACTCCGCCATTGGCTTGGCAGTCACCCACCAACAGTAAGGTAAGGTAGAATACCACTAAACCGTATTAGGTCAGGTAAGTCGACGTAGTGAAGCCACGTCTATAAAAGTAAAGTAGAGTAAAGTAAGATAAAGAAAATTTATGTAGAAGTATTCATTTCTGAGCTAGCTTGGAAGAGTAAGGTAGGGTTTCCAGCCAACTGGAATGTAAAGAAGAGTATTTGGGAGATTTGCCTAGATTGGGGCGTACATACCTGGCTTGGTAAGAAAGTAAGTACAAAGCACCAGAAGGGGCCAGATGGAATGTAGTAGAGATGTAGACATGAAGAAAGGGGCTGCGGTATAGGCTTCGCTGGCTCAGAGGGGTTCCACCCCACATGAACGTAATAGTGTTTGTTTAGATTCTCGCGTACAATACGATACGCAGGCATGAGATGAGAATGTTGGTCAAGCGCGCAAAGGCAGACAGTCTATGCCATACCAACAATTTCTAACCTTAAAATCCTTCCATGCTCCACCGGGTATCAACCAACATGCCCGATCAATTCTGTACAATCCTTTTCCCGCTCCCCGCTATTTACTGCACCTCGTTTCAGTTGCCGTACTTCTCCTTCGCTGCAATGTTCGGACTCCTCGATGTCTTCTCAAAGTAAGTAGACACATCCGACGACCAGACACTGCCATCATGCACGTCATCGTCATCAAAATGTCCTTCCTTCTCGTGCGCTTGCCTTGCCTGGCTAGCTTCCCAGTCGGAGCGCATTTCTTCAATCTTTTGCCGATAGTCAAGCTCGGCATCGTAGTGTTTGCCTACACCACGGAATCGCTCCCACAGCGACAAGTGCTTTGGGTGGACGGCGACACCGTGGTAATCGGATTCGCGACCTGCTCGGATGTACTGCCACCGGCGTTCCTGTTCCTTGAGATCCAGACCGGTGGTGTCTGGGAGGAAAAGTAGAGTCAAAAGCATGCCAGCGAGACCGAACCAAGGCACGACGTAGAATTTCTGCTGTGTGGTGATGTAGTTGTACATGACTGCAGCAGTCAAGGCGCCTAGTTTACCGCATGCGGCGGAGAAACCGTGAGCCGTAGCGCGAATAGGAGTGGGGAACACTTCGGCGGCAACGAGGAAGGTAACGGCGTTGGGACCGAACTGGTTGAAGAACGAGGAAAGGAAGTACATGGTTTGGAATTCTTTGACGTGTGCGACTGAGTTATAGTAGTTGTAATGAAAGCCTGGGACGACGAAGAGGACGAAGTCCATGAGAAAGCCGAGCATTTGCATCTTTTTGCGGCCGTAGAGTTTATTGTCAATGAGAAAGGCTTGAAGACAAGCAGTGTCAGCAGCAAATCTTGGAGATGGCAGAAACGGAGCTTGACAACTTACAGGCAAGGTAATATCCGCAAAGGGAAACGCCGACGTTGATCAGGTTATACAACCATCCTGGCATGAGGGATTTGCTGTGGTTCGTGATAACACCGATAAATTCCGCCTGGAACAGCTTGTTGCCATAGAAGAAAATGTCGTTGGCGTACCAGCCACCAGCGGTTGCAATTAGGCGGGGGCCGAAGTAAGTGAAAGTGAGCTTGAGGGACTGAGAATCGTAGCCGGTAACCTTGGACTTCTTCTTCGCTGCCGCCAACTGCTTGCTCGCAGATCTCATCTTGTAGGTACGGAAGTAAACAAGCCAGAGTGTACCGACAGCTGGAATGGCAAAGGAGATACGGTAGGTCCATTGTGCTGCCACTTCCGAGTATGGCGGGTTCCCGCTTCCGTGGTGGAAGCACAAGAGGAGAACAATGAGGATGACTTGGTTGAAGAATTGACCCCATCCTTGCATCAAGAAGGCACTGGTGACTTTGCGGCCGCGGTGAAGACGATCCTCTTTGGTTGAAATTTTGCCCGAGCCAACAGCGTTCTCCATGCCGGAAGTTGCTGTCATGGGGTATTCACCACCAACGCCAATACCGTAGAAGAAGAGAGACCATGTGTAGCAGATGACCCAACCGTTGAGAGTGGTACCCCAGGCACAGACAAGCATGATGAGACCAAGGAACATGATGGTGGCGTCTTGGATCAGACCCCATCTACGACCGAGCCTAGCGATGCTTAACCCCGTCTGCTAGGAGTGTGTGAATTGAAGCCTGACATACCAGTCACCAAGTATACCAACCAGCACCTGTCCAATTATAATGCCAACAATTTCCATGTAATCAACGGCGTCGATCCACGTGGCGTTACAGGCTTTGCCTCCGCCCCAACAACTTTTGAAAGCAGCCTGGAACAGAGGCTTGATGTTGCCGATAGAAAACAGGACGTAACTGTGTACATGTGAGCCAACCTATGTGGATAGACTTGTGGGCATGCGAAACACTCACCCTTCGAGACCGAGACCAGCGCCAGGAATGACCATGTTTCTGATATAGTACCGGAACGGTTCCAGAGGATCCCTCTTGAACATTGCCCAGATATTGCCCAATTCGCGGCCAGCCTCCTTTCCATCGTAGGCGGTGACAAAGCCAATACGCTTTGTCAAAGGCAGGTCCGCCCAGTAGACGCCTTCACGATTGTAGCTGTCGTCAGGTTTGATGAGGTAATCAAAGATCTGCCTCTCGTTCTCCGTCATGACATGTATAGGGTCGTGTGTACCGCTCATGTCTGGCCCATGGGGGGCAGCAGGGCCATAGTCTTGTATATGAGCCATTTTGAACGGTTCCAGTGTATGAGTCGCAGGTAGAAGCCGGCTGGAAGAGGATTTAAAGGGAGCTTATAAGATGAAGGGATGCGTTAAGATGGAAGTGCCGAGGGCATATGTAGGATCGGAAGCTTGCAACTTAGAAGGACTAAGTGCGGGAATTATACCCGATGGTGGGATGAGAAAAAGATACCTCGTGGGATGTGAGCTTCGGAGAGATGAAGTTTCCAACGTGAGTGGACGTCTCAGGTAGAGGATCAGCGAACACGCTTCGGGATAAGTCGTTGGGATTGGTCCAAGAAGGAGCAGTTCCCATCAGCAGCCCGCTCGCTTAAATGGAATGGCGTGGGTTTGACGGATTCGGTGATAAGAATAAGTAGATAAACCGTCAGCTATGGTGTATCAGATTGTTCGGGTATCTTTTGCTGATTAAGACTCAAAGTGAGAGAGAGCCGCGGCACCAGCAGATATTGAGATGCTACACACGTGCAGGCACTAGAGTTCGGCTCAAGTGTCAGTGCGCTTGCTCAGCCTGTGTGCAACGAGTATGCCTTGGATCATTTTCGCGAATGCTTTCTCTGCGCTTCTTGAGAATTAAATTACGCCGAGGGGAAGTTACAAGAAGAGAGTGATGGGGGATGGCGGAAAGCGTTTGTTGAGAGAGGGGAGGGAGAGAGGCCTTTCGGAAGGCTTGAACACCTTTTTTTTTTTTTTTTAAACCATAACCGCTGTGTGGAGGGCATAACGTCGGCGTTTAATTCGACGCCGAGGTTGGAAAACGTGGGATGATGCCATGATCTCCCCGTGAGCTAAGCTGGTAGAAGTAAAGGATTGGAATCAGTGGATAAGGTAATATTCTTGAAGCAATAATAATAATGGAGGAGAAGGACTGAGAGAAGAAGGATTATTGAGAGAAGGACGAGATGTTGTCTTTTCAGCCAATCAGACTCGACAAGCTCATCCACGTGGACTCGGCAAAGCACAACGACCTTGACGCAATTCATGCCTAAAGAATCGGAGAAAGTACGGTAGGATGTTTGAGCGCTGACGCAGAAGCGGGCACAAGATGCTAGTGTCACTAGTCCCCGATATTCCCATCGGTCCTCTTGTCAAAAAAGCTTGCCGTTTATCCTGGTACCTGCCTCATGCTCGATACTGCTGTGATTGGCTATTCATTTATCGAAACATTTTGTCTAAATACTGGTAATGTACAGGTATCGTATCCTTCGACATCTTCAATGAGCACCTATCCATGCCTCGGCCCGATTGCATGCCCCTGTAGAACGACCAGGCAAGATAATCGGCAGAATTCGGCCTCCACAAGCACGGCTCAAGATGCTGTCATGCCTACGTACGCTATCGTCCTTATCATCTCAATAAGATCGACGTATCATCATCGATCTTGTGGGCCAGAAAATGGCCCAAGATCCGTCTCTCTGACTTCTCGGTCTGCTTGAAGATCCTCATCATAATATCAACCACAAGGGAAAGAACGACAACATGCTTCACTGACAGGACTAAAGCCGCCGGAATCTTATGTGGAGATGAGAAGCCATGTAAAACATTTGACCTTGTCAGGTTACCTGGCGTGAGTTATAGATGCTCAAGGTTGCTTTTTAGCAGAGCATCATACGACCATCAGAACCTTGGTCAATCGATATATGCCAAACAGAGCGAAAGTCGTCTTTCGAAAAAAGCTCGAATTCCACCAACGCAGCGATAAGCACGAACGTATTGGCCCACTCACTCTTAGGTGACACAAGACTAGCGCGGACAACTTTCGCTTCGAGCTGCTTGCTCGAGGAGGTGCCCCAGCCGTCGCCAAGTCCATTCTAGAGGTAGGCCGAATGGCTTTAAAAAGATTCCCCGCTCCGCTTTATACCTCCAACTCTTGCATGCATGCGGGGTCTCGTGTGGCGAAGCGTCCATCATCAGTTCGTGTACATCATTTCCATACGGAAAGGTGTGATAACATGATCGCCCTACTTTTACTTGCTCGAAAGCCAATGCTGATCTACTGTTCCCAGTATAAGTCTCTACCCGATTTGCGGCATTGACCCTGACGAAACAGCCTTTCCTACCGGGCTACCAATTTCACAACCAGGCTCTTCAAAACGTCATCAAGTAAACGGTGGAGTGATAAGACTGCAATACCCATGGTTTCTAAAAACTGAACGGGGAGAACATGCAATAGCTCGTCTAGACCGGCCTCGGTCAGCCTTAATACCCAAGTTTCGCATGTTTTTGAGTCTCTTATTTGTCATGGAGCTGTTCTCTAACAGACTTCCTTACATCGGAACTCAAGTTACAGGAACAGGGCATCAGCCTCCATCACGCGACTTCGCCGATAAAAGGCCGTAAGTTTCCTTACTTCGGTTCAGCAGTTGAGTCCTATTGGAGCAAGCAGAGACGGGCTGCCTGCAACACTGACTGTCCCTCTTCCCGGACCGGTTGGAAAATCCGAATTGGGCATTTAGCTCGCTTCCCTCCAACAACTATCATTGTCGATTACATAATCAAGAAGGCAGGATGAGACGATGAAACAGTCAGTACGTCTTTGCCAATCATGGAGCATCTAAGCCTCGATCCGTTGGCCGGCGGCCGTCGAACTGTGCGGGTAACCCCGATCACCTAGCCCTAACTCAACGCTAGCCTTCTGACTTTCGGCTAGCTTAGGGCTCAAGCAGGGCTGGGTGGACCCTTATCAATTAGACGTCATTCGGTCACGTGAGCTCCATCGACGCCTCTTCGCACAGTCCTCGAGACAAGCAGTCTCGGCTTCGGACTAGCGCCGACACCATCGAAAGAAGACGCAGGTACAGGAATGTGTACGGGTGATCCGCAAGGGCACCTGCAGTAGGTCGTTGTGATGGTACAAAAGGCATCGTGCCATGCGCGCGTGCCACATGTCTCACTTGATCTCAACCACCGACAAACTCCGGTTGCCCTCCTCTAATCTTTCATTTTCTACATCGAGAATCTTTGCCACGCAGAGGTCACTCTGCCATTCTCAATTGAGAGTACGAGTACTGTTGTAGAAAACATGTTGCTCGCGAATGTGGTAGGGTGCACATGGGTCTCTTTCTGGCTTGAGTAAGACATTTCACAATATCTCCCTGATCATCTCTCTACATGATGGTCATACGGCGTGACCATAGCAACATGACCTCCTGTCATGCTATGTCGTCTCTTCGCCATCTACTTTCCCATTCTTCTCTGCTTCATACCGTCCTTACCTTCACTGTCGTCATTACTTCGTTATACCAGTACAATCTTGCCACCCTATTTCTCTCTACAGCTCTCGCATCTCGAGCTCCACATTCTACTATATATTTGCTTCTATCATCAATCTCAATACAGGCACCAATCACCACCGAGCACACCCCATCCAGCTCTCAACCACCTCTCAAGTCACCTCACCTGCACCCGCTTCACTCTGACTTCCCAACCTATACCATCAGCACTTTCAATGTGCATCCCCCACATTGAGATCATCCCCAGTCCCTCCCCCCGTCGCCACCATCGAGGACGCCCCACCGAACCCCTCGTCCCCCTCTCCGCCGAATGCACCAACCCCCTCAACAGAACGAGCTACGTCTCAATCTCGCCACGAATCATCTACACCGCGCCCTCGAGTCGTAGCTCCCTGCCACGAACGCACCGTCCGAGCTCATCGAAGCGCGAATCGTTATCGCTGGAGGTGGAGTTTGTAGGCGGAGTCCTGGCGGGGAGGGAGGTGGTGGACGGAGAAAGGAAGAATGAGAAAGAAAAGGAGAAAGAAAAGGAGAGAGAGAAAGAGAAGGAGAAAGAGAAGCAGAAAGAGAAAGAAATGGAGAAGGAAAAAGAGAAAGAGAAGAACAGACCCAAAGAAACAACTACCCCTTTACTACCTCCTGCATCACCCCAGCCACCACCACCTCCTACACCAGCATCACACTCCCCTCCCCACTCCCCCCATCAAACCCAACCCCACGCATCGCCCCCTCCATCATCTCAGCACCACCACCCTTCTCCTCCCGTTCTTCCTCCAACGCCTCGCCTTCGCCCTCAGCACCTCCACACGCCCTCGTCATCATCATCATCATCATCATCATCCACCTCATCCACTTCCTCCCTCTCCCGCTACAGCCTCCGCATCTTGAAAGGGAAAGTAGATATTCTCTGGCACCGCATCAATGGGCTGGAGCATCTGCGAGGGAGGGGTAGGGAGAGGAGCTGGGAGCGCAGGAGGGGAAGGGGAGGGGGAAGGGAAAGTGGGAGGGAGGGATGGCCGGGAAGGGAGAGGGAGAGGGTGAGGGAGGCGGGGCCGAGAAGGGAGAGGGTGAGGGAGGAAAGAGGGAGGGAGCGGAGTTGGGAGCGGAGGAGGCGGTGATGATGAGGCGTGATGGAGAGGATACCGGGGAGGTGGTAATAAAGGTCAGGATGGGATAGAGCGGAGACTGGTAGAGAGGTGTGATTGAGAGGGGAGGTTGGTAGAGAAGGCCGTAAAGGGCAATAGGCGTAATAGACAGAGAAAGTCAATCGGATTGGGAGAAGGAGGCGGTATTTAGTACGAGTAGTTACGCTAGTCTCCGAATCAGATAAAGGTTTTATTACCTTTCAATGCTTACCCAGTAGGAGACTAGATAAATGTAAGGTCCCTAAGGTAAGGTCCCCCAAGGTAAACTAAGGTAAGGTATCCAGCGTCACAGTCTCGTACTCGTCCAAGAGCAGGTACGATATAATATAATATCATATTACACAAAGGATCAAGCCTAAGATATCTTTCCCCTTTTCCCTTTCCTTTTTCCCCTTTCCCCGCCCCAGCCCCGGCCCCGGCCCCATACACAGCCCCCTGCTCCCCCCTGGCTGGGCCAAACATAACCCCGCCATCTAGCCATCTATCTACTCTTCTCTACTCCCCTTCTCTCTCTATTCTACACCTCTCTCTCCCCTCCCCTCACCTTCCCCTCCCCGCGGCCAACCCGCCCCCTCGGACTCGAGGATAAAAGGACTATAGATACACTTTCACGATGTCATAGTAAAAGATCCGAAGACGAATGAATGAATGAGTGGTTTGATAAATATATACACAAAGAGACATTATAACAGTCCAAACAGTTCAACGGTAAGAGAATTATAGATACCGTATATATATCCAGCGCAGCTCCTGCCGCTAAAAACCTGCGCGCTGTAAGCCGTATCCCTATTGGTAGGTCATGTCCTAAGCTCACATCATCCGATTTTCATCGCCGTCTTAATGACTAATATCCACCCCTCCGCCTCATCCCCACACGACACTTAACCGGTTTCCTCAAGAACCCCTCCCTCGTCCTTAACTCCCCCCTTTCCCTCAACTCAAACTCAAACCTCCGCCCCACAGTCGCGACAATAAGCGCCAGCTCCATCTCCGCGACGTTTCTCCCCACGCACGCCCTGGGACCATAACTGAATGGTATAAACGCCGCCTTTTGCTTCTCGGTCAAGTGTGCCGGGTCCCAGCGGTCCGGGTTGAAGGTGTTGGGGTCGAAGGCGGGGTTGTTGGAGGGGTTCCAGATGGAGGGGAGGTGGTGGATTGTGTAGGCGGGGACGGAGAGGACGGTGCCGGGGGGGAAATGGTGGGTGTGGATGGTGACGCCGGGGCCGGGGGGCACGACGCGGGGGAGGCCGAGGGAGGAGGTGGAGTGGATGCGGAGGGTTTCGGATATTACGTTGTGGAGACTGCGGATGGATCCTCAGTGTTCCATCCCTCGAAATTCCAACCAAGGACGAATCTGGCTCTTGGAGGAGTGTGGAGATGCTTACTAGGGTAGGTCCTTCACAGTATCATATTCCGGTATATCCACACCCTCCGGAATTGCTTCGTCCAATTCCTTTTGTAACTTCTCCATCACCCCCTTCGTCTTCAAACACCAGTACAGCAGGGCACAGCTGGTATTGGATGTCGTATCACTCCCAGCAATCAATTGCGTCAATGCCTCTACCGTCAACTCTTCCCTTCCGAGTTTCTCTCCGTTCTCATCTTTCCCCTCCATGAGTCTCGCCAACAAGTCCTTTCTTTGACTTTTTTCTTCATCTGGCGCATCGAGTCTAGCATTCACCCGCGCTGCGGCGATACCCGCTAGATCTTCCACAGCGCGAACGCCGGCGCGGAAAAAAGAGTCGGGAAGGTATTTGGCGTAAGGTTTCAAAGAGGGAAGGCAGCCGATGGCGCTTGATACCTCACCGCGACGATTCAGGACCTCGACGGCGGGAGCGTAGGTGACCGGGCCGTTTCGGAGCTTTTGGACTTCGGCGATATCTTTGCCTTTGGAGAGCATGCCAAAAGGGGCGCCGAATGCCTGTCACCATCAGTACTGCCGTATGCAATCTTGCAGCAGTAGGTATGCTGCACTGACCAGATCCCCAATGATATCGAAGGCTAGGTAGTTGAACCAATGTAGACAATCAATATCCGCATACCTCTGTCCTGACTTCATGGCCGTATCTGATATGTGATTCCATTGTTCGACGAGCTTCTGGAGATTGCTTGTTATATACTGCTCGAATTGGCCGATGCTCTTGGCGCTGAAGGTGTGCGAGACAGTCTTCCGTTTACGCGAGTGTTCGGCGCGGTCGCGCGTGTTGAAGAGGCCTCTTTGGATAGAGACGAAGGCGTCGTAGTAGTCGCTATAAGAATATATTATGGTCAGCTGTCGAAGACTCGCGCAAACGGCATGGGCTAAGGAAGGAATGCAGTGGAGGCGGAGTATATTGGTTACCTCTTCAACCATCCTCCGGTGTGGCTGTAGATGATGGGGATGGCCTCAGGATCGGCAATGGAGATGTGATCAGGCTGTATGCGCACGAGGGGGCCAAGCTTTTGATGGGCTTGGTCAACGGCTAGGTAGCGTCTTCCCCGCCTGCATTGATAGAGCAGCCAGAGATTGCTGAAAACTGCGAGCTTAGGACCGGGGATGTCGCGTATGGCATTATTTCGTATGTAGGGTAGAAGATAGTATATCAGTGGCAGAAGGAGAAGAGTATAGGGAGAGAAAAAGATTGTGCCCATTATAATGGCGGTGATAGATGATATAAGGTATGTTCGGGGGAAAGAATGATATAAGGATGAACCTCACAGAGGACATTGAAGGGGAAGCATGACGGTACCGGATCCCAGTATAGCAAGCCATCAGCATGATGGAGGTTCAGATGGAATACTCAAGCCAATGAGCGGAGTAGGCGGGGTTTGAAAGGACAGAATCCGTACTCCCGGATGACTTTGTCCTGGAAGGCCCCCCTGCCACGAGCCAAAGATCTACCAATTATTTCCCCGAGATAAAGAGATATGTACCCTAATCATGTCGCACCATCACGATTAGCTTACCTTAAGTAAGCCTCATGGCAACCTTCCAGGCCTCTTGGCGCGGGGTTCGCCTAGCCTAAGGTGCCTTGGAGATGCCCCCGGCTTTCGGCACTTGTGGGGGCATGGTCTTCGCGCAGTATACTTTACCTAGCCTAGATGCAACAGCGGCGTGCATACTGTACTGCACATGATTACTCTACGCTGTGGCTTAATACTGTCTTTTCCACATCTGTAATTTTCTTTAGCTCTCCCATGTCTACCCTCTTCTCAAGCTCCACCCTACACCCATCAGCACTACTCAGCACAAGCGTCAACCGCTGCCTTTCACTCCCAACTGGCTCATTCGTCTCCCCTTCCGGCAAGCGGATCGTCGTAAAAGCTTGCAAAAGCCTCACGATAGTGTACGAAACCTCCATGAGTGCGAAATCTTGACCAAGACACGCCCTCGGGCCACCGTTGAAAGGAAAGTAAGCCCAACCGTAAGGATTAGTGCTTTCCTGCTCTTCCCATCGCTCAGGGCGGAAGTCATCTGCGTCTGGGCCAAAAATGTTCTTTCGACGGGCATTGACATACTGCGAGAAGACCACGACTTCTCCTTTTCGCACAAGAATGGGCGCCGTACCATCCGGTCCGCCGCCCCTGGGTAAAATCGTGTTCTTGTTGGCTGTGCGGTTGTTCAACGGAACTGGTGGGTAAAAGCGGAGACCTCGAGGGAATAAGTATGTTTCAAGCCGGTTACAGGAGTAGATTGCCTACTTTCTTTGATGATCATAGCAAGATACTTCATCTTCTGAATCTTTTCTCGAGACGGATGCTCCGCATGTCCAACGACGGTGCGGACCTCTTCACGTAAACGTTCCATTACTCGACTGTGCCAGACCAGAAGGCGCCTGAGATGGCAAAGACACAGATTGTCAGAGTCAGCTCCTCATGTTGAATCGTAAAACAAGAGCACTCACAGTGTCCAGGAGAGACAACAAGCTGTTGTATCTCGTCCCGCCAGCAGTATATTAAGGAGTTGGTCTCGCAGCATTTCGTGGCTGCCGGATTCTTGCGCTAATTGGTCGATAAAGCTTTCGGATGATCCTTGGGGGCTTCCTTTTTCCTTATCTAACCCTCGCTCTGAGATGTACTCGTCTATGAATTGGTGAACTGCAGAGCACGAGCGCCTGAATTGCGGAGGACTGTACAGAAAGTGCCACGGCGCAAGTCGAAATCGTTTTGCCAACCCTCCCTGAGCTATGTCGAAATTTTCCGCGAAATCTTTGTTGCCGGTATCATTAACATCTACCGCTCTTAGACTGTAGGCTGATCGTCCCAGCAGTAAAGCTGTCGTGGTGTCTAAAGTGAATTTGAAGAAGAGCGGCTGCAAATCAACCTTTCCCGTGGAGATATACAAACGTTCAAGAAGATTATCGACATGTTCGCGAAATACGTCCATGTTTTGGTACTGCATTCGGACGAATTGTTTGCGTAGAAGTTCACGAGAGTGCTTCCATGCCAGCCCCTCCTGGGTAAAGATGCCGTTGCCTAGGAGAGGTGAGAAAACACCATGGCGATCACCAAAGCCATAGTCTACATGAAACAGATGTCAGCGTTCGCTACAAGGGAAGAAGCATAATCTCGCACATGCATACCCTGAAAGTTGGTCGACAGAACAGCTTCTAGATTTTTCGAATCAAGCACATGAAACGCCCTCGGTCCAACCAAAAGATACTGGCAGAGATTATTCCCCCATTGAGCAGAGGAACGCCAGCAAATGTTGCTCTGAATCTGAACGCCATAGCTTTCTGATCCAGTCGATGCCTAAGGGCCATTTGTTCGGGAGCTGCGGTGGAGGCAAACAACCGTATCTTATGCTAAGCGCCCCATCTGTCTGCTATCTATCAACATTGTCCGATCTCAAATTCGAGCTCTTAGATACCTGATTTTCAAGATGTTTCCGCAGCAGGACATATAAAGTATGGGCGAAGAATAAGCCGAAGCTAATAGAAATAGTTGTAGATAGTGGTAAGACATAAAATACTGACTCTGAAGCACGGGTGTGGATATATTGGATGTTCTGCATAACTTGAGGTCTCTGCTGTCATAGGCTGTTACTAGCGCCCAGTGAAAACTATTATAGATATATATATTAGAGAAAAGACACAGATCTATCGAAGATTCTACTCTCTGTGTCCATGACTATGCAGCATCCGGGGATGGATGCGATATATAATGCGGCCATCTACCTCACCTCGTACCCCTACGGAGTAAGTGCATGTCGAGAAAACAGAAAATCGAAATTCAGGGGCTAAACAATACGCGCTACTAAAAATAGCTGGCACTAGTTCTATACTAGTACTAACGCCGCAGAAGTAAATGCTAGCGTGGGGCTTGACGTTACACAAAATCGGTCATGCAATGCATCTCGGGCGCGCAGGGTTTTCAGAAGCGAATGTGTGTGCACGGATGTCTTGGGTAGAAGTATCACACTGCTGCAGGGGAAGAGAATATCTCCGGAGTAGCGTTGCACGCCCCGATCATTCAATCCAAGAATAAGCAGTCGCGCACTGATCTGGATTTTAATTGGACAGATCGTCATGCAGCCATCAAACATCTTCCACCATGACTTCCTGCATATCGCCGCGCGCCAAAACCATCCATTTCATTCGTCTACCTCGAAGACTTGTTGTGTGAACGAGTCTTACCCGGCTCAGGCAACGGAATGCCCAGCCCCACGTTGTTTCACTCTCGTGGGTCGATTGCGATATTCAAACATGCTGTTCAGCTCTGCACTGATTTGGGAAACAATACCTTCCCTCGGCTAGTTTCTTACGGCTTGACGATGCTGAGCAGCTGCCAATGTTCGCTCACTTGCGTCTTCCATGATGACTTTGCCACACAATCCCAATCATAACCTCTGTTGACTTGTGCTCCTTGAAGAACACGGTTTCAAGCAATGCCACTATTGCAGCTCAGACAAGCGATCGTCAAGAGGAATGACAATGAGCTGTTGGTGGAGTAAGCCGTCGCCTGCTCTTTTCTGGATGGCGTGGACCGACCTGCTGATATTCGCTTTGCCAGCATCGTTGCAGTGCATGGCCTAGATGAGAACATGACAGAAGCATGGACCGATCCTATTACAAAAACTCTTTGGCTTCGTGACTTACTACCCGACCCGCTAAATGTGGCTCGTGTCTTAACGTTCGGATACAACGCAACTTCCAAGTCCTTTTACGGCCAGAGGTCCGCGGACCGGATTCAGCAGCACGCCCAAACCCTTATTGCTGATTTGCAAGCCGATCGAGCATTGGAAGATTGTCTACAACGTCCTATTATATTTATTTGCCACGGCCTTGGGGGAATACTTGTAAAGAAGGCACTTGCTTATTCGTCTACGAGGACATCACAGCATATAGAGCATTTGTATTCCATCTTCGCGTCAACATACGCAATATTGTTCTTTGGCACACCTCACCAGGGCACCGACAAACGGAATTGGCTGGCAGTTGCTCATCCTGAAAGTCCTCGACACGTAGCTCTACCGCGATTCGATACTCAACTGCTAATGGCAACCGAGAACGGCTCAGAGACACTACAATCTGTTACAGAACAGTTTGCACCTCTCATGAAACAATTCCACATCTTCTTTTTCTGGGAAGAGCTGGAAAGTGGTGAGGGAAGTCGGAGGGGCTACATAGTTGAAGAGCCGTCGGCAGCTCCATTGGTAGACAACACGGAGCGATCCGGCATTCATGCAAACCATTCTGAGATGGTTCAATTCTCGAACAGAAACACGTCAAGCTATAGGACGGTGATCGAAGCACTGGTGCGATATTGCCGTAACGCGCCTCCCATTATCTCTCGTCGCTGGAGGAAAGCAATGGAAACCTTTGCTCGAGCTCGATCGGATGAGGCCTTTGAGCTCGCTGGAATTGCGTTCGATATCCACAATGACAATCAGCTCTTTCAATATCGACGAAAGCATCCAGCAAGACGGCGCAACAGGCATTTTCACATCCCCCAGGCGGTGAGTAGTATCTTCACTGGCCGAGAAGATATCTCTCAGACTGTTGAGGATTCCTTGCTTGCACAAGACATCCCAGAATCTTTCAAGCAGCAGCGAAGGTTTGTTATATATGGGATAGGAGGCTCAGGCAAGTCGCAGTTCTGCTCCAAATTTGCTCAAGACCATCGAGAAAGGTTAGTACGGACTATCTACTTGGTGCACACCAAACTTAACGAATCTTGCTCAGATTCTGGGGCGTCTTCTGGATCGATGCAACGTCTATGGAGACAGCCCGGCATTCATTCGCAAAGATTGGTAAACAAGGCGGTATGGAGGCTACCCTTGACGCTGGCAAGTACTGGCTGTCTAATTGCGAAGGACCTTGGCTTTTGATCATCAACAATGCCGATGATCCCAGTCTCGATCTTCTCAATCTGTTTCCGGAGGGTGACAGAGGGCATATTTTGGTGACCACTAGGAACCCTAACTTTACAGTTCATGGCACCAATGGTGCAATAGAACTCAAAGGTTTAAAACCGAGGAGTGCTTCGCTTCTGTTATTGAAGGCCGCTGTCGCTCCTAAGCCGTGGGACGAGGCCGTAATCAATGTCGCCAACAAGATCGCCGACGCGCTGGGGTGCCTTGCATTGGCTCTCGTCCAAGCCGGCGCGGTCATCCTTCAGGGAATGTGCAATCTACAAGACTACCTTAAGTTCTACAATCAGTTCCGAAGTAGCGTTAGTGAACGGCGGTCTTCTGGAGCCTCGTTGAACGCTGATCAGGTCACAATTTATGCCACTTGGGAACATTCATTATCATTGTTAGAGCAACGACGTACCGAGGCGGGTAATGATGCTGTGCAGCTACTCAGTACCGTGGCGTTCTTTCATTTCGAGCATATCAGGGTTGACATTTTTACAAGAGCGCTGGAGAACAGGTCCGGGTTGAACAAAGACGCCACCAGGCCTTCACTCCTGATGCGACTCACTGGTGGAATATGCGCTCGACTACAGCCTCCACTTGTACTGCCAGGATTTTTGAGACAACCCTCACGTGAGCTGAACCCGCATCGCATAAGACTCGCGCTGATTGAGCTCCGCTCATTCTCACTGATCAGCTATGACGGCAAAAATGATAGCTTCTCACTGCATCCTGTCGTTCACTCTTGGGCTCGCGATCGACTCGAACCAGGGGCAAGAGCCGTCTGGGCACAAGTTGCCGTCAACGTATTAGCTGATTCTATCTTGCTTCCTCCAGGCGATGCCGGTGAGGCCCATGAGGAATTCCGGAGAGACATACTCGTTCATATGGATCACTGCCTCGGCGCAAGGTCGGTCGAGGTCTTGGACTATAATGTCTGGTTTGGGGGCTTCAGACTTCCTTTTGCGCTCGTCGTCCATCACTCGTGGCTACATGTGTTTCGCCAGCAGGTTGTGACCGCCGCAAAATGTGGGTACGTCTACCTTGAGCGTGGTCGTTTCAACGAAGCTGTAGAGCTATTATCAAAGGCTAAGGACGCTTTGATCCAAAGTAGAGGACCCAGCAATTCCCTGACCATGGCCGCAATGCTGGCCTTGGCCAAAGCATACTGGGGTCTGGGGCGCTTAGACGAGGGAGTGGCATTACAGACGGCAGTGGTTGATGCTCGCACCAGAATCCTTGGCCAAAAGAACGCAGAAACGTTGTCCGCCATGAACGAGCTTGGTCGATCATACTGGCTGAATGGCCAGTATCATGAGGCCTTGGAACTCCAGACTACTACCCTAAACCTCGTGGAGTCGGCATTGGGCCCCACCCATGACAGCACACTCACAGCCATGGACAACATTGGAGTCACTTATGGATCCTGGCAAAGATACGCGGAGAGCAGAGATATGCACCACCGAGTCCTCGATGTGAGAACCAGAACCATCGGCCAAACCCATCTGCACACACTTGAAACTATGAATAACCTCGCCATGGCGTTAATGGACCTCGGACAATTGGAGCAAGCCGGCGAGCTCATGGATAACGTCTACATGCACCGCAAGACAAAATTAGGCAAAGAGCATCCCTACGCTCTGTGGGCGTTGTGCAACCTCGCCAAGGTGAAGAGCAAGTTGAAGCTTCTCACGGAGGCTGAGGACATGCTGATTGGCGGCATAGCAGCTGCAAAGCGGAGCTTAGGCAAGAACCACCTCGGGGTTTTAATGGGCGAGGGTGAGCTCGCACGTGTTTACGCTCGTCAAGGACGACTCAACGAATCACTACATCTCTCTGAATGCCTGATCCAGCTTTTGGAAGTATCTCGTGGTCCTGAGCACCCGGACACCGTCTACGCATTGTTCAAATTGGCCCAACTTTACGAAATGCGCAATGAGGCTGACAAAGCCATCGAGGCTTCTGCGTTGGCAGCCGAAAGAAGCGAAGTCAGGCTAACGAAGCAACATCCCATGGCTCATGCTATCTACGCGCAGCTGGAGAGATTGAAGCTGCAACAGCATGAATGTGAGCAAAAGATGGCCGTTAACTGCGTTTCTGAAGTCAAGGAAGCTAGAATGCCCTCTTCTGAACGAGCTACCGTGGAAGATTTGTGGAGATGCAAACTTGAGACAGTTGCAAGACCCTTACAGTCTTCTAAGACATTTTGAGCTTTGATTCGAGATAGAACGCTGGACATGCGGAGATCTACTCCAAAGGGATGGTGCAAGGGTCTGGCACAACGCATGAAGGTGTTTGGTTTCTGGTATAGGGCGCGTGAGTGTCCACTCACGCCTGAATGTTTAATTCATTTACAAGATTCTGGTCACTCTCTATCTCTTTATAAATATAGCTTCGCCCACGTTTGGAAAGCGAGCAAAAATGGGCTTTTGATGTTGCTGATGTACCCATTTTTAATGCTAGGTATTATTGGCTTAGAGGGGTTCCCAGAACAGGGTAGATGCAGACAGGACTATTCTAGGTTAACCGAACTTCCAGCGACTAACAAAGCCATCCCTGCACTGCCTCCAAGACTTCAGCACCTGCAGCCTTACAGATGTCGTGCGCGCTTAAGTCTCCAGCGATTGGAGTAAAGGTCTATCCCTTTTTACAAGGGGTTCATGCTGGAATAACCAGGCTTTACGCTGAAACGGCTTCGTGTATTTCACAACCGACTTAACTGCACCTATCCTTGCATGTTATTGTACTCGAGGAAATACTTGGCTCAACAAGCCAAGCTATGGCCAGTTCGATGAACCAGCAGTTGTTCGGGATCAGAGAAATACATTCTCCAGGACCTAAGGCCGAGATCGAGTTAGCAAGACACTCCAGTTTGAGGCCACCTTAGCACTAATTTGTGCCAAATTAGTATCGTCGCTGTTCATGGCCTCGGTGGCGACGCCTTCGCGACGTGGACATCTGACAAAGACCAAATCTGCTGGCTCACGCACCCAGATCTTTTGCCCAAGTATATGCCGAGTGCTAGAATCTTGACATGGGGTTACAACGCAAACGTGACATCTCTGAAGGGACGGAGCACGTCTTCAGATCGCGTACTGCAGCATGCGCAGACATTGGTTGCGGATTTGCAGGCCGACAGGTCTGTGCGTTGGCTCCTCTTAATATCTAGGATCGCGGAGTAGACTGACCGCATAAATAGCTCGAAAGCGCGGACACGCGGCCGATAATCTTCCTATGCCACTCGCTAGGCGGCATCATCGTCAAACGAGCCCTCGCCTACTCCACATCCCGCACCTCCTCCAAAATCGCCCACATCCACTCCATCTACACCTGCACCTACGGCATCCTCTTCTTCGGCACCCCCCACCTCGGCTCCCGCAAAGCGCACCTCCTCGCCAGCCTCCAGAAACTCGCCTCCATCTCTGTCCCCAAGAAAGTCCTCGAAACGGACTCGTCCCTCCTGCGCGCCCTGGAAGAAGACTCGGAAGTGCTCCAAAACATCACCGATCAATTCGCACCGCTCATGCCCCGCTTCCACGTCTTCTTCTTCTGGGAGCAGGAGCGCACGGACCTGAAATACACAAGAGATTACATTGTGGACCAGAGCAGTGCTGCGCCGATGTTGGACGGGACGGAGCGCGCGGGCATCGCCGCTGATCATAGGAACATGTGCAAGTTTGGAAGCAAGGACGCGTCGGGCTTCCGGACCGTGGTGGCGGCTCTGAAACGATACGGCGTGGATGCGCCGGCGGTGGTGAGGGAGAGGAACAAAGTGGCGGCGCAGGAGTTGGCGGCGAAAGGATGGTTGGAGGCGAGGGAGTTGGTGAGAGGGGCTCCGGGGTGGGAGTGTTTACCGAGGATCGCTGAGGGCGGTGGGCACCAGGGTGAGGACTCTAGGCGCAAGATAGGGGCGTTGGGAGAGGGGATTGGTGGTGCAGATGAGGTGGGCGCTGCTGTCGGGCGCTGATAAGGCCGCATCAGACATCATCATCCACATCCACCCGCTAATTCCTCAATACCCTGGCAGCGCCACAGACTAAACATACATCTCAATCAGTCATCTCACACTTCTTCCACATCCAACCAACCACATTAACGTTAAAACAAGTTCAATCATCATTCAATCTCCAACAAAGCCCTCTCTCTGATCCCTTGGTCCCGGCCCCCCTCTTCTTTTGACCCTTGCTCTTACAACAGCTACGGCGTTACAAGCGTCTGGGAACCGAACTAGCATCTTTCTTGCACGAACCATAAGTCACGTGGACCGAAGAGTATTGAAATATCCCGAGTTGCGATTGGAAAAGGGAGCGATCCCAATGTCGAGGAATGAATGTGCTTTGGAGCCGAGCAGAGGCCCGGTATCATGATACTACAGGCACCGAGGTCGGTTGATTTGACAAGCATACGTACAATATCAGTTGGTCTGCATGCATCTGGTATACAGAATGTAAAAATGTGAGGGTTCAACTGTGGGAGATCTTGTGTATCGAGATCTGAACGAGCTTCGGCGAGGGTTATATACGAGGAACCTATATCCAATATATCATAGAAACACAAATCATCACTCGTAAGACCTTAATTCAAGCAAGATGCGCCCCTTTCATGTCATCCATAGCCCGATCCTCTTTTGTGATACTTCCAGCGCTCGAATCACCACTGTCGTGCTCCATGCCCTCAACGACGTTGCCCTCACGGCCAAGCATTTGATGCTCGATATTGACCTGGTCAACGTACGTTAGCAGTCTCTTTAGAATGATTGCGGGCTTGGAAGAGAAGCTAGCATATACATACCTTTGGTCCTTTGAACCATTTGTGCGCACTCACCAACCACCAGATGATGATCATGGTCATTGGACCTCCGTAGACAAGAATGGTCCAATTCATGCCCGACGCACTAGAAGATTAAGCTTGTCAGCCGCCAAGCGCCCATGGTATGAATCCGCGACCACTCACTGCAAATCAGAGCCAGTCAAGCTCGGAAGCATGAGGATCGGCACCATGAGAGCCACGAACGCACAAGCCGCGCCCCCAATGTACATACTAAAGGGCCCCAAATTCCAAGGTCCGGCCCTGAATCGATTACCGACGAGGAAAACGCGAATGAAGATGGGTATCGTAAAAGCCACGAAAGCTGCGACTGCAGCGATGGAGAATAGCGCGCCAGCTGCGAGGGGGCCACCAAAGACAAGCAGGACCATGAGGATACCGAGCACAGTGTTGAACCAAACAGCGTTGACAGGAGTGTGGGTGTGTCTGTTGACGCGCTTTATCCACCAAGAACAGGGAAAGCAGTCATCGCGAGCGTAGGCGAATGTGACTCTGGAAGCGGCAACCTAAATCAGATATTAACTCATGTTCCGTATGGAGCATGATGAGTTTATCGACATACCATGCAGCCTTGACCCATGGAGAACGCAGCGATGATGGTCAGGGACCCCGCGGCAAGAGCCGCTTTCTGAGGCAAGACCTGAAGGAGGTACGACACCCATGGCTGACCCAGGTCTGAACTGAAGACATCATCAATGTTGACGACCGTATAGGCAACCACTAATTGTAGGAACCAGCCGAAGAGTCCTCCGATAGCACTCGTCATAACGATCGCTCTAGGAGCTGCAATATTCGCGTTGGCGCACTCCTCGCTCAGATGAAATGGTGCATCGTACCCACTGCCAAGCAGTCAGCAGTAATCCCACTCAACAACCTCGTGGAGCCAATAATCACCTCATCGTCCAGATCACAGCAACGAATGTCATGAGGATCGAAACGCCTCTGGGAAAGTCTGTTCCATCATAAAAGTTGCTCCACACAACGCTCGCAGGTGTAAAGCGGGGCAGGCCTTGCGATTCTCTATTAGTCGCAGACGGGATGAGGATAAGAACGATACACAGCGCGATGATGTTGAACGTCGATCCAGCGGAGTTGAAATTGGCAATCCATTTTGTAGGCATGCTACTGATACAGCCGTGTATGAGCAAGATCAACGCCGTGAGTAGCCAGACCTGCCAGTTTTGAGGAACGTAACCGGGATTGGAGATAGATGCGCAGGCGAGGATCATTTCCGCCATCGGATAGTCGACAGAGGGTGCCCCAGTGACTTGTGCCAGCCAATTCGACCAACCAGTCAACCCTGGTTTTTAGCATCAGTCCTTGTCCATATGCCAGTTGACTTGAGATACGTACAGGCTGCGAGAGGTCCGTATCCCGGTGGCGCCAGAACCGCGGAAGCGTAGTATAGCCCCCCACTTGTAGGCATCGAAGAGCACAGCTCAGCCATGCTCATAGCGACGCATTGGATGAAGACCATGGCGATCAACCATCCCCAGACCATACCCGGCGTCCCTGCATATCCATCCCCTGTGGCCTTGATCAGCCCAATGTCCACTTGCGGCGTCACGGGTATCTTCTCACATAGTACAGCGTACTGGCGAAACTGGGCAGCAAGCCTAGTACAGCAAAGCTGACACAGAATGTGGTCCACAGACTGAACTCTCTCTTGAACTCGGGCTTGTAGCCCAGTGCCGCCAGAACCTCGTCATCGGCGGTCAATTCGCGCTCGGTATAGACGGGGATTTCGCCAGCGCCGAGAACGGAGGTGACCGGCTCCTCTGCTACGCTCTTCTTGCGACCTGATATGCTCTGGTTTCGGACAGTGAGATTCTCAGCCATCTTGATGATTATTCCGGCGAACCGGGACAGGTCCTTCGAGGTACGTAGGTATAGGGGAAGGCGGAGGAGCGGTGGGTCCCGCTGGTAGGAGACGGGCGAGATAGAAGTAGTCGTCGAGCGTTGAAGTCTCCTCGAGAGGTTGCCAACGGCTCCCTCTGTACTGGAAGGTTCAGGCGCACATTGACCGATAAGGCCCGCACCTGGGCCGAGTCCATCTTATCTGTTTCCCCTCTTTTCTCGTCTCTGGGCGCATCTGATTGGTAGAGACTTGTCCCTAGCCGCTTCCTGCAAGATGCGCGTCATGCAACTCGTGGCGACGATCAACCCAGAGCGCGGCGGTGATTTCATGAAATTCTTCTGGATATCAATTGGCGGCTTCTTGTCGACAGAGATTTGGCTTTTCTCGCTCGGCTACGTACCTCCAGCCGGGCTCGGGAGCACCTGCCGCAAGTAGTAAGGCTGCACGTGATCCGAGTCCATGAATTCATTGTGGCATGCGAAGTCCTAGACGTCCCTCGGAATCTAAACTATAGAATACTAACACCTATACTCGCACAGCAACGTCTACTGCACCTTCAACTAGGCCGTGAAAGGCTCCACCGAAGCTACCACCCACGAGGTTAAACCTAAATAGAACATGCACACATACGTCGAGTTGCGACCACGAGGATGGCCAGCAACCATAGAAGAAGAAAGATAGTAAGGTTCTGAATAGCGTCAAGGAGCATTCCTACTCCAAGGCTAACCCAGTACGATTTGCTTGATTTCGGTCTTGACGTCCTTCCAATTGTTCTTGTCTACTGTACCTAAGCCTCGCCGGTACGCGATATCCCCATCCCATTCAATCAGCATAATGTTTCGACTCTGAATGTGTGCGCACCCTTTGACGTGTTCGAATCTCCCACAGTCAACTCCCTCACTTATTTTCTTGCAGTTTCTGTCGGACTTCCTTTCAGCGTTTGAGGAGAGCAGTACGAACTCGCCAGTGCGCTCTGACTTCTCGTTGAAGAATGGGAAAGGCACGAGGAGCATGCCGATCTGTTTCCCTTGAGGAGAATGGATAGTAGCTTCGACCCAATGATCTACCACAACATTTCTTTTGTATCTCTGAGCCTCGTCTCCAGCTATTATAGTACCGAGACTGTCGCTCCTTTCCTCCGCCTGCCTGAGAGTTAACACTGCTGTCTGAGCTGTGAATTGCAACACTCCATAATCCATGACATCTCGTTCTGATGTGTATCTAGCTAGCAAGTCAATACTTGCAATTTTCTCGTGTTTGTCTCCACCGTCCTTCAAGCTGACTGACTTCAGGTATGTAGTCGACGTCTCATCGCCAACCTTGTGGGGCTCATGCCAAGTTACCTCGGGAACAAGCGAGGCCCCACAGCGGTCCATGAATGAGACGCGCCTTTTGGTTGAAAGCCATGACCAAGACGGGTATGTGAGGTCGTAGTGACCACTGTTCCTAACTATAGCATGGTACGCTTGCCGCGAATGAATTCTGACGCACCCCGGACTTTCGGACCAGAGCAGAGTTGTGTCCAATCCTTCGTACGGAAGGCCCCAGATGAAGCCCTTTTGAAAGAGATGTCTGCAGTCTAAGAATCCCAACGAATGCCCAAACCACATCTCTCTCCTCTTTTAAGGCTCTCTGGGAGAACTCTTCAGCTGATTGGCAGTAAAAGGAGGTGCGACATGTTTCAATCTCGAACTTCCGGGACAAATGGGGCGATAATGAATTAGTCAAATTCAACCTTACCCTAGTGACAAAAGACTCGCTACTAATGTCTTCGCGGCATGTGTCAACCTGACAGCTCCAGTAAACCAGACTTTCTGTGAAGACCAGAGCGCGCCTTGAGAGAATCGCTTCCTGAAACGTCCATCCGCGACTATTCCAGACACTCCATTTCAGTACTTGCTGGAGCGAGGGTTGGGCTGTAGTGAATTGAGTTCCAGAGATTTTCTCAATTCTTTGCCATATGCGCCGTGGAGTACTTCCTATGCTAGGAAGCCCTGCATTGGCATCACTGCCAGTAGCAGCCACAACGAGAAGTTCAGCATTTTTGTAAATGCTGTCCATAATTGTAAGCTGCTGTTGCTTGTCAGTGTCGTCGTCTTGCACGATGCACAAAGAGTCGACCCAAAGATACCGCATGCCGATACCCTTCACAAGTTGTATGGCATCCATTATAGTCCGAGGGATTACCGGGCCTTTCAATCCACCAATAGAGAAACATTGTGAGAAAGTATCTTGAGTTAAGGATGGCGTCATGGTTGAGCCCCATACATACGATAATGCCACATACTTCTCTGCCGAGGTCGCTGGAATGATTCGGTGGTCTTGAACGTCAATTAAGCCGATGCTCTGTTCTCTTACCGTTGGAAAAGCCGGTAAACGGCAAGTTTCGTGTTGGAGGTTGCAAGATTGCATCCATTGCCTGATCAAGCTGGTGTTCACCTCTGGCAGCACAACTCGACCACGTAAATTTGGCTCGGACATCGTAGATTTCAGGCTAGCTGAGTCTGTAGGTTCCGTCTCTTCTATTCTGATGATTGTTCCAGCTACCTTGCGATGCTCAGGAGCTTCATATGGGCTATAAACTCCATCCAAGATCACCTCGATAAAAGGTTCCATGTCAAGCGGTCCCCCCACTTTATCCTCGTCCACTGTAGGTTTGAAAGGCTGTCGTTCAATGGTAATGGTGCCCTCGCTAAAATCATTGTGGCTTGGATCCATCGATCTGACAACAGAGAGGATGAGACGACAACCAGGACAAAATCGTTTCTGGCAACGTTCCGCAATTCGCCGATATGGAAATGGCGATCGTCCTTGGCCCTGCATTCTTCGCAGATTATAACGCCCGCTTCGCTGGTCTAATTTTAAATTTTATACGTAAAGTCCCCGTAAGGTCCCGTACTTAGTAAGTACTTAATGATATACGTTACACACTACTTCGGGTACTACTTCGGGTATCACCCTCGCGAGAATTCGATCTAAAACTCACGATCTCGAGATCTATTTCGAAGTAAGGTTGAGAATCGTCGCTATATATCGCTATCGAATCTCGTCGTCGATAAAATTTTTTTTTATAAGACTAAATATAGAGCTAAGTTACGTGATTAAGATTAATAACAAGTAATATTTACTAACTATACTAAAATCGTATTAATAGTAAAGTTGAAGTTATTAACTTAGCGAATTCTACGGAAATCGTGTTATAAATTATTAGATTTACTAATTATACTAAAAGCGTAATTTTCGTAATTTTAAATTTATTAGCACGATTTTAGAAATATCGATAATTAATATTAAATATCTCTAAATAGATTAATTATATATCTATAAATAATATATAATCTCGTTTAAATTATAAGATCTATTAACTCTTAGCTCTACTAATATAATTAGTGTTCTTATAGAGATCGTAATAGCGTTATAATAGACTAAGTAAATATGTAGAATAATAATTAGATCTATCTAACGTCGGGGCTGATAGTAGTAATCTAGATAGAGCGTTTATAGTTCTAAATAGACTATCTTAGCGCTAGAATACTTCTAAATAAAGATCTAAATAACGATATATATAGAGATCTATAGAGAACTACGAATAACGATCTAGCTATAAATTATAGCTAGCACTAGCGCTAACTAGAAAGATAATACTAGTATTAATATAATACTATAAGAATTTACTTCGAATAGATATTAATATATAGACGATATATATCTAATTTCTATCTATTTAAGAGTATAATCTTATTATTAGAAAGACTTATTACTCTAGCGAAGATTATAGTTTCTCGACGAAAGAAATAGTCTAAGTAATAGTCTTTAATCCCTAATAGAATTAAAATCTAATAGAGTTAATCTATAATTAGCTCTCTAATAAACTCGTCGATTATCTTAAATAGAGAGGTATCTAATAGAGTCTTTTAACGGCGAAAGAGATAATATAAGATCTAAAATAGATATACGTCGTTATCGAAGACTACGATAATAAGAGTAATTTCTCGCCTAAATAGATTCGTTTTAGATATAGATAATATAAGTTCTAAATAGTTATTAAATAGTCTTATTAAACGATATATAAGAAAGTATTTACTAAAATTAACTATTTAGCGATCTTTTATAGAGTGAATAAACTCGTCTATATAAAGAAAAATAACGAATACTAGATAAAATATAATATATAGCGTTATATTTTCTGTAGTCCGCTAATTTAGATAAGAAAGTATTTATAGTAATAGATCTTTAATTATTAAATATTACTTCTAAGTCTTGGCCTTTCCTTGTAAATAACGTACTTCGACTATTATACGTTTAAAATCTAGCGAGTAGAAGACCGAGAGATTATAATATAATATATCGATATAGACGAATCTAATATTTATTAGATATAATTTAATAGTCTTAGTCTTAACTTCTTTTATATTAAATTATTCTATTTAAGAGACTAATAAGTAAAAAGTAACTAGAAAGACTAGCTAAATACTATAAAGTATATAATAGATATAGTAGAACTTAACTAGAGTAGAATAAGTCTTTTATATTTTTAGTACTAAACTTTATTAGAGAAGATATACGATTTCTCTAGATAAAAAAAACTATTTATATTATTAATCTAGTAATTCTCGTTCTTGCTCTTCGAAGCGATAGAGAAATATTTTAGCTATAGGTTTTTATTAGTAAATTTTCAATATTAAAAGTATAATAAGTTATTACTAAACTAATTAACTTTAGTTAGAATCTAGATTAGAACTAAAAAGATATTATATCTAGCTAATAGTATAACTATATCGCGTAATAAAACTATTACTAATTCTCGAATAGATAATTTCTAAAGTCTATAGATATATATATTATTATTATAATAAAGAATTAATTTAGATTCTCGTAATCTAGCTAGCTATAGCTAAATTGTCTACTATATAATCTTTATTTCTTTAAATTAGATATTCTTACGACGATAGCGTATAGCTAGACGAATACTAAATATCTTAGAAACTAGCTATAAGAGATATTCTCTAATATAGTCTTCTATTCTATATCTATCTAAGACGTCGATCTAGATATACTATATAGAACGACTATCGAGATAATATAGTAGTTTTAAACTATTCTATTAGTCTAGAAAAAACTATTATTATAATAAGTTCGCCTTTACATTAATTATAATATAATAAACTACTACGAGCTTACGAAGAGCGTTGAAAAGTCGCCGTAAGGAGACTATATCGTGAATAATAATTTTAGCTATAAATAATAGAAAACTAATTACTAACTCGAGCTTCGTAATAGTACGATCTAATTATATTAGAAATTCGATAGATCGCGCTTTAGCTCTACGAAGCGATTAAGATATATCTTAGCTATAAATATACGTTAGCGATCTTTCGATATCGAAAGCGTAATAAATTATCTACTAGCTTATTAAATCTTAATTAAGATTTATATTAAGATTAAATAGATATTATATTTAACTAGTAATATTATTATATCTCGTAATAAGATTATAACTAATTCGCGAATAAAGACCTTTCTAAGATTATAATATATACGTTATTATCGTAATATAATATTAATCGTAATCTCTAAAGTCTTTATAATTATAGTCGAATAGTATAATATACGATCTTTATTTCTTTAAATTAAATATCGTTTTAACGATAACGTATAATTATCGAAATATTTAAGATCTTCTAAATTATTAGACTTGATTCTAGATTAGAGCCTTAGAGTTATATAGTAGTGTGAAATTAGAAAGATATATATTTCATATATAGATCTAATAATAAGACTAATTCTTAAGAAAGAAGAAAAGAAAACTTAGAGAGATCGCTTATTTAAGCTTATTCGTTAAGGGTTCGTTAAGTATATATATATTAAGCGATTTAGAATCTTCTCGCTTAAGATCTAAGATCTTATTCTTAATAATTACTTTTTTTCTTTAAGAATTTATTCTTAAATCTAATATAGAAGAAAGAATTAATACTCTTAGAAGACTTATTAAAACTCTTTAAACTTAATAAGAAAAAAAAGAGAAAGAGTTTCTTTAAGTAGCGCTTCGTATATAGAGTATATAATAAATATAAACAAAAACAAAGGCGATAGAATATTTAACGCTAGAAATATTTTCTATTATGTGATTTTAATGATGCGTGAAGTAGGTGTTATCGCTACGTTTGATGTACGCGGCGCGTATAATTCGCGTGTGTTAATAATAGAGTTATTAATAAAAGAATATTAATTTTTAAGAAAATTTTCTCTCTTTATTATATATATTATTATATTTATAATATATAACTTATAAGAAGTAAACTTATATTTAACACATATCTTACACGTATTAAATATATTTAAGATATCTTTAAACGTATTAGTCTTTATAGATTTTCTAGAATTATAGATAATATATAATCGTTATTAATACGTTGTTAGCTCGTTTAGTATTTTATCGCGACATAATTCGTAGAATTATTCGTTAACCTTATTAAGAACTCGTATTCGCGTTACGTTCGTCGTGCTTACGAGCACGACTTCGAGAAATATAAGATAATATTTAACTTCGAGAACAATATGCTAATAAAATATTTAGTCTACGCTAAGTCGCGCTTTAATTACGTTATAATAGATTAATATAAAGACTTCGAATATTTAATATATATTAAACGATCGCTATTTTAGATTCTTAAGTATTATAAGATTATTATAAAAATAAATTATATATTTAGACTTCGTCGTCGATTCGAAATCACGATAATTAACGACCTTAAATTAAATAATTCTAAATATATTATAATACTTTAATTAATAAATATTATTAAGATATACGAGAAGATTCTTAACGTATATTAGCGAGTTATCGATCGCTTCGACGGCGTAAAGAAATTGAATACTCTAAGTATTTAAGTTAATTAAGTTAAGTTCCTTCGCGTAATCTCTATTATTCTTATAAGAATTTTAAATATATTACGCTATAGCGTATATATTTTTACGATTTATATCGATTTTAAACGCGTTTAATATATATTAATATTAATTTTAGATAAATCTTTTTATCTTAAATCTATCGATAGCGAATTTTAGATTCGACGATAATAATAAGAATAAAGAAGATAATAAAGAGAGAGATAAGAATAGCGACGAGAACGGTTCTACGTCTTTTAAGAGCTTTTAACTCGTTATATTATTATTAATAAATAAAAATCTAGACGCTCTCTCTATCTTTTTTATCGATAGTAATTTCCTCTTCTTTAATAATTAAAAATCTTATATTCTCTCGCGTTTATTATTCGAGAAATTAGAGAGTCTCGTCGTGAATTCGAAGAAGAAGTCTCGTGATATATTAATAAAAGGGTTTTAATATCTAGCGTTTCGAGTGTATTTATTCTTTATTAAGTCTATGAATTGTTTTTTACTCGTTTATATTATTCTATATAATAGAAGTTTTTCATCGTCTTTCGAAACGCCATTAGCTTTCCTTAATCGTTTTAATATTATTATTTATTACAATAATCCGAGGTTCGACTCCTTATAATTAAGTTTCTTTATTTTTAAGCTCTCTTTTTTTTAAAAAAAAATAGTTAGTCTTCGAGCTCTTTTTTTAATATACGTCTCTTATACTCTTCGTTCTCATAATTCGTACTTATTAAATTTATTAATTATATCTTACATATTATCTATAGCTTCTTTATTAAGTTATTCGTTATATTCTTTAAAATAATCTTTTTATTAAATAAAATATTTTATCTCGCTCTTTTAAGTATATTTCTTACGTATAAACTTTATCGAGTATTCTTCGTCTTCGTTCATAAGCTTAGAAATAAAATATTTAAAATATTTAAATTCTTTAATCTTCGTTAATACGATTTTAATAATAATATATAAAAAACGAGATAAATTCGATAGATTAATAATAGTTATAATCGATACGCTTACTTTTCGATATATTTTTATATTTAAAAGAAATTAATTAGCTTATTAGAAAGTTTTTTATTTAATCTCTTTTATTTTAAATTCTTTATAAAAAGTATAATAAAATTATTACAATTAAACGTTTACGATTTATAATTCTTATTATAAGACTTTGTCTGCGATTTCTATACGCTTTATTAATATCTCTTAAGCTCTTATCGAATTATATTAATTTCTTTAATACGTTCTTTCGCTACGAGTATCCCTCTCTTAATAACGCTATTCTTAGCGATTAGCTTAAGTTTTAATTAATAATTATATATTACGAGAAATAAATTATAATCTATCGTTTTATACTCGCTTTAATAATATATAAATTTAAGAATAAAAGATAATACTTAGTCTACGCTTTATATATAATTAATAATAGACTTTTAATTAAAACGTATTTATAAAGATAAATTCTCGATCTATAATAATATCTTTAAATACTTTATATCGAAGTATAATTTCTTTTATAAATAATTTCTCGAGTTATATCGTATTAATTATCTTATTAATTAATAGATATCTTATTATTTTAATATATCTATTTATTATTATATAAATCGTATCGTAAACGCGATTTTTACGCTTACTTAATAAAAGATTTATTATAAAGTTTATCGTAATTTTTCTTTATAATTTAATAAATAGCGAAAGCGTATTTAACTTATTATAAAAACGATAGCGTTTTACTTTTACACGTTAATAGATATTTTATATATAAATATACTCTATAATATCTACTTTTATATTATTTTAATAATATTTTCTATTTATTAACTCGAGTGTCTTATTAATATCGAAATATCGCGTTATAAAATTATCGTGATAGCGCTTTAATAGCTCTTCACGAACTAAGTCTTCTTTAAGAATATATAATTTATTATTATATCTTAATAGTTTTTAGCTATCTTAAGTTTAAGCTTCGACGCTTCGCGTTTATCTACTTTACGCTTTATTAGCTTTATATTATTTTAAAAAAAGCGTTCTCTTATTAAAGTACTTTTATAAGTTTATAAATAAGCTTATTATTTATATTATATATTATTTTATTAATTATTAATATCTCGGCAATTAAGCGTGAAATAAGTTATTTATAATTAATAGTCTTAATAATAAGATTAAGTCGTTTATTAACTTCGTTATATTTATATTAAATAAGCGTCTCGCTTAAGCTCTCTTTAATTCGAGATTAAGATTCTTTAAGTCTTATAAAATATATTATATTTAAATAGATTTCTTATATTATTATAATTATTAAATTTCTAAGCGCTATCTTTTTTATAGACGCTTTTTTTCGCGAATTAATATTTAAGAGACTCTTATTTATACTTAGATCGTTTAATATTATAGAGTACTTACGATTAAGATTATATTACTTATACGTATAGCTTACGCTATTCTCGTATACTATTTTAATAATAGTAAAAATAGAATTCGAAAGATATTCGATTTTGATTAGTTTCTATTATAGCGTAGAAAGAAGTTTATTAATCGCGTTTTTTCCGTTTTTATAATCGAGTTATCTCGATAACGCATTAGCGGGATTTATTTTACTTAATCTAGACGAAATTAAGAAATCGTAGAAAAATAATTTTATTACTTAATAAGCTTATTTATTATTTAATATCAACTATTTTATATAATATTTTAATAAGATAAAAACTTTTTTTAAATGATAGCGTTAATGCTTAAACGTCTTTATAATCGCAAGAAGTTCTTAATTATATATTTTATAATTACACTACGCGTCGATTATCTTTCTCGAATAAAAAGCGACGAAATATTATTAATTATTTATATATAATTAAGTTAATATATATATTAGATTAAATAAAGAAGTATTAATCTTAATTCAAATTAATAATTAAGAATTAAAGTATTTTAAGAGAGGCGTATCTATAAAGATTATCTTTAGCTTTTAAAATATATACTTCGCGACTTCGAGTTATAGAAAGAGTCTCAACTTAATATTTTTTTCGCTTTTTTTAAAAAGTTTTATTAAAGAGATTATAATCTAAGAATAATAATAAATAAATTTTTAATAGAAGTTTATAAATCTTAGAAAGACTTATATATTATAATAACTCTTTAATTTTAATTATTTTTAAATTATAATTATTCTACGTTTATTTATTACGACGTCGATAATAGATATTATAAATTAAGAAATTTTACTTTAATAATAAAGAATTCGCATTTCTTTAGACTTATATAAAGATCGTATCGTCGAAGTTAATCTAATATTTATTTTTCGAATTAAAATAGATAAGAATATTATTTAGATTTATCACGTAGAAACGATTTATTAATCTCGTTAAAGTCTTATTAATATAAGCTTAAAAGATTATTAAAATATTTATTAATTCGAATAATATTATTATATACTCTAAATAATTATAATAAGTCTAAAACGTTATTTTTCACTTATTATTCTTACGAATTCGTATTCGATAATAAGCGTTCTTTAAATCGAATTTTATATATCGCTTAATATTATTTAAATAATTAAGCGTCTTATTAATTAAGAATAACGAATAATAATTTTTAATAATTATCTTATTTAATTTATAATAGTCGATATATAAATATAATTCTTTATTTTTCTTCGAAATAAATAAGATAAAAACTTTTATTAAACTCGTAGAATATTTAATTTAATTCTTTATTAAAACTTCGTCGAGATAGATTCTTAATATCGTAAGCTCGACGCTAAATAAATTATATAGCGAGTTAAACGAAGACTTCGCTATCGTTTTAATAGCGTGATTATAATTCTTATATAACGAAAGTCGTTCTATCTCTTTCGATAAGAATATATTTTTATATTCTTTTAATTTATCGAGAAGCTTCTAAATAATCTTCGCGCTATCTATTTAAATATTCTATACTCTCGCTATATTATAGATATATTTCTTTTACGTTAGAAGATTCACTATAATTAAAATATAAAGAGTCTTATAATCGTTTAAAGTATTAATAAATTATTAGGATTTTAAAATCTTAAGTAACTACTTTTTAACTTCGAAACGCTAAGTCTAATCAACTATATCTATCTTAATATCTTTATCGATTAAAGTAAAAAGATCGAGTATTATTAAGAATCTCTCTTTATTAATAATATAGAATATATATTCGTAATATTTAATATAATCTTAATTATCTCGCAATCAATACGTTATTAAATAAATATCGTAATAATATATTAACTTATTATTTATTTAAATCGATTTTAATAAAGAATTATTAATTTTAATTAGATTATATTTAAGTGTAAAGCGCTACTTAAGTATTTTTATCTCGATATCGATATTAAAATAAAATTTATCGAAAACTAGCGACTCGTCTTAATTTTTTAGAAATATCTTATTCTTATAAATTAATAATAAGATCGATACTATTTCTATTTTTATTCTCGTCGCTACGAAGTCTTCGATAAGAATTTATCTTTTCTCGACGATTTTATCGCGTATAGTTTATATTTATTAATAAATTCGACTGAGATCTTATTAAGATTACTCGTTTTTTATTTCTTCGATTTAATGTAAATATTAATATAATAACTATACTTCTTATAATTATAATATTAAATCTTGCTAAGATTCTTCGACTTATTATCTTTAAACTTATCGTCTTTAAATCGTTTACTATTCGAATAAGATTTATTTTATTTTTATAACAATTACGTTTCATTATTATTTTTATATTAAAATTCTAATTTTCTCGATTTTAATTTCCTTAAAAGATAAAAGTATTCTTAATTTTATTTTTTTATAAGAAGAATTTTATTTTCTTATATTATTTTTTAAGTGTATTATAAGCGTTAATAGCTCGTCTCGCTTTATTAATATTATCTAAATATCGATTAATTTATAATAAAGTTCTAGACGAAGCTTCGTGAATAAATAATATACTTATTAATTCTTAATATAGAAGTTTATTTATATCTTTAGAGATCGAAGATAGTTATTAAATTAACGTACTATTTAATTTTATCTCTATTGAATATTAGTGTATTATTAAGCAACGTCGAGATCGTGATTTATCTGGTTCTTAATTTAATTTAATAGAAAATCGATAAACTTCTATTAAATATAATAATAATTTAAATACTTATTTTTCTTATTAATTTAGAGCTTTTTTTAATTATTATTAAGAAATTAATATATTTAAAGAATTTTATTCTTTTCGATAAAGAAATTTTTCGATATAAGATAAAATATATTATTAATCTTTCGTACGAAGTTACAATATTCTCTAATCGATTTATTATAATAAATTAATAATTTTTTTAATCTAATTAATTTGCGAGATTACGAAATAATATTATTAAGTTTAAGATTAACGTTAGCGATTTATTTCGTATCTCGAGTTATAGATAACTTAAGTATATTATCTTCGTTATTACGACTATAATTTATAGATATTTAATCTTATTTAAGTATATTAATTTCTACTTTAAGAAATTCGAGTCGACGCTATTATACGAGTTAATCTCGTTTGCGAGTAACGCGCGCGATTCTTTTGTTTAAAATAAGTATATTTTATTTATTTATATCTTACTCTTCATTAGATATACTTTTTTAATTATTATTAATATTATTTTCGTTATTATTATTATCGCTCGATTCTTTATTAAGATTATTATCGATAACTTTAATACGAATCTCTATATTAAGATCTAAAATATAATTTAATTCTTTAAATTAAATTATAATAATATTTTAATTCGATATTATATTCGATAATAAGAATTCGTTTTAAGGCCGCGACGTCTACGCTTTAATTATAATTATTATATTAATTTCGAATTATTATCTCTATGAAGAATTAAAAGAATTAGAATTATTAGACTTAATCTTAGATTAGAGTCTTAGAGTTATATAATAATATAAAATTAAAAAGATATATATTTTATATATAGATCTAATAATAAGATTAATTCTTAAGAAAGAAGAAAAGAAAACTTAGGGAGATCGCTTGTTTAAGCTTGTTCGCCAAGGGTTCGCCAAGTATACGTATGTCAAGCGATTTAGAGTCCCCTCGCTTGGGGCCTAAGACTCCATTCCTAACATAAATCGACTATAAGAGATCTAAATACTTTAGAATATAATCTATTATATTAATCGACTAGTAACGTAACGAATTAATTTAAGACTATTTTAAATTTTTAGAAAGATCTCTTATTATAATAGATCAATCTTAATATACAATATAATTATATAAGTGCTATTAATCTTCAAATAATATCGAAAAGTCGTCTTAAGAACGCTCTCCTTAGAATTACGATCTTAGCGATAAATAATAGAAAATCGATCGCTAACTCGAGCTCGCGATATAAGATTATCGCCCGATTTAGAAGTACGGGTCGGAAAGGTGTGGTATCTGTTGAACATAGTCGTTTTCAACTTTTTTTCAACTTTTTTTAAAAAATTA